>JAXIUT010049145.1:0-11219 GCA_035586675.1 Eurytoma californica | reverse complement strand
TTTATTTTAAAAAGTTAAATATTTTTACTCATTCATTAAAACTTAAAATGGAGGAGAGTGTGGAGGAGAGTGAGGAGAGTTTTGAGGAGACTGTGGAGGAGACTGTGGAGGAGAGTGTGGAGGAGAGTTTGGAGGAGACTCTGGAGGAGAGTGTGGAGGAGAGTGTGGTGGAGAATGTGGAGGAAAATGTGGATGAGAATGTGGAGGAGAGTGTGGAGAATAGTGTGGAGGAGAGTTTGGAGGAGACTGTGGAGGAGAGTGTGGAGGAGAGTATGGAGGATACTGTGGAGGAGAGTGTGGAGGAGAGGTACTGGACTGCGGCGGCGGCAGCGCCGAAAGCGATAGATTTTTATAATATAAGTCAGATATATATACATAACATATAATATAATATAATATAATATATGTGTATATTTATTCCAAAGGCAGTTTAAAGAGCTTAAGGCTCTTCCACGATACTTCGCGACAAATAAAATTGGAATTTGCCTTGTAAGCTCGGTATGTGACACGAATTTTGGAACCCTAAGGCTCCTCAAAATGGCGCTTCTACCGTGACGAAGTTTAAAGAGCCTACTCAAACTTTCAAAATATCCTCAAATTTCCATATATCTAAAGAAAGTCATCCCTAAAGTGCCGTTATTCTAAAAATATGTGTGTGTGAGCTATTTTAAGTCAGCTGTGTTGGCCAAAAATTTTAAATTGCCGAAACTTTGGAAAATAGTTATAAACAATTAGTAAAGAGTCCGAGATTATCAGGCTCTGATGTTATTGCATATTGAAAAATTCCAATTTTTCCATTTTTTGAAATTTTTCAAATTTTTATGAATTTTTTTCTCCAATAGTAATAAAGATAATAACTCAATAAAGATAAATAACTTAATCCATGTGTTTCGGAAATTAAGTGGAACATCGATAATGAAAATCGAATCTTATTTTACGTTATTATTTAAATCAAAAGCTATGTTTGAGAATTTTTTTCAGAAATAATGTCGAATACGCTTAATAGTTTCTGTTATAAAAAAAATTCCATCACTTTCCCTTAAAAATAAGAAATTAAATATAATTTTATCAAATATAATCAAAATATCGACAACGAAATTAATGAATTAAGGAAATCAAACATAGGCATTAAGTTGCAGAAGTATTAGTAGTCAGTGGAATTTGTTGATGCTGGGATTTGTAGGTTTTGAAATTAGTAGATGGCGAATTCGTAGATTTTGGAATTAGCGGATGTTGAACTTTCTAGGCGGTGCAATTGAGAAATAGAATTTTGACAGATGCCTTAAAATAGGGTTGCGGTAAGTGATATCAAAACTAAATTATTTACTAAATTGTTTATTAACAGTTTATTAAAATAAAACTTAATTCTCTATTCCTCTCTCTCTCTCTAACTGTCTCTATCTCTGTCCATCTCCCTCTATCACTTTCTGTTTCTATCTTCTATCTCTCTATCTTCTATCTCGCTGAATCTCAAACTACATCTCTGTTTTTCTCTAACTCTCTCTATCCATTTCTATCTCTATCTCACTATATTTCCAGCTCTCTATTTCTCTAACTCTCTAGCTCCCTATCTCTCCATATCTCCGATCTATCTCTATCTCTCCATCTCTCTCTACCCCGCTCTATCTTTATCTCATTCAATTCCTATCTCTCTATTTCTCTATTTATATCGGCATCTTTCTATCTCGATCTCTCTGTTTCTATAGATATAGACAGATATCTATTTCTGTCTCTCTGAATCTAACCTTCTATCACTCTCTAACTTTCTCTAACTTTCCGTATCTCACTCTATCTCTATCTCTCTATTTCTCTTACTTTCGATAACTTTCTATTTCTATTTCTCTCTCTATAACTCTCTATCCCGCTCTATTTATATCTCTCTTTCACTACATATCTCTATCTCTCAATAACTCTCTTTCTGTCTTACTCTTTTTCTCTATCTTCCTGTATATCTCCGCATCTCACTCTTTCTATCTCTGTTTCTATATCTCTCTCTATTTGTCTCAATCCCATTCTTTCTCTATCTTTCTATACATCTCTATCTCTCTATCTCTATATGACTCTAGTTCTATTTCTCCCTATCTCTCACTCTATTTCTTTCTTTATCTTGGTCTATTTTTATCTCTCTCTCTTTCTCTCTCTCTATGTCGCTCCATCTCTATCTCTTTATATCTCTATCTCTCTCTATATTTTTCTCCATCCCTCTCTCCGTTCCTCTTTCTCCCTCCCGTCCGCTCCCTCCCTCTCGTCCTCCCTGCATCCCTCTCGCGCTTTCTCCCGCTTTCTCTCCTGTTTCATTTCGCTAGTCCATCCAATCTTTTCTTCCCCTTTAACCGCCCCCCCCTCAACCGCGCTTCGTCACCAAAACGATATTTTTCTGACTAAATATCGGAGAGTCAATAACCGACGTAGTGTGAACATTCTTTACATAGCTAGTTTTCACTCGGTCCCTCGCAACAGACTCTCTCCACAATCTACTAAACACAGTGCCTCTCTAAGAAGACGTTTAATGTCCTAGTATCGCAGAGCAAGTGCGATTTCGCCAGAGCACTTCCCATATTCTACCTCCCCCGCTTCTTTCCTCCTCCTCATCTTCCTCCTCCACCTACTCCTTTTATCCTATTCTCCTTTGATTTCCCTTAGTCCAATGCCTGCAGTGTGACCATGCGGGCAATATATATAGTAATTAAAATACATGCCAAAGTGGTGAAAAATCGCCACAATCTGGTCATACTGCACCCCCGACCCCATCCCCAACCCCAGGCGTGAATCATCTCTAAAGTGATGTTTATTCTCCGATTTCCGGAGTGCAACCCACTCTACCCCCCATCTACCCAGCCTGACGAGCGCAGTTGCTTGAACCAATGATAGAGCTGCCGCATCAGAAATGACGCCATTTGTCATTGGTTTCCGCCAGGTGTGCGCAGTTGCTTCAACCAATGAAAGAGCTAATGTAACAGAAATATCTTTCTCTGAGTCAGTTCAGCCTCTGGGCCCTTTTTTGCAAAAAAATTCGGAGGGTGTACCTGTAGACGATGTCCAGATGCCCAGAAACATCCTCAGGATGACAGGACGTCGTCTACAGCGAGCCCCACCTGGAATACTGTCAATACAGAAAAATTCGGAAGGTGTACCTGTAGAATCGTCTCGATTCTCCTAGAACATCGGTCCAGGTCCCCAGGAACACCGTCAGGACGACGGGAGATCGTTGACAGGGAGATCCACCCGGGGCACTGTCCATACAAAATAATTCGGCGGGTAAGCCAAACCACCGAACTACCCCACCAAACCATCCCACCAAACCACCCCCTACGCCACCGCCACCCCAGCCAGTGCACCCCTATCCCTAAACAAACGTACCCTCAGAAAGATGATACGTCATCTATCTTCTACAAAGATATTATTATTATTATTATTATTTTTAAATTTGAATATCTAAGTGCACTGTTCGTTGTTTTCCGAATTTAAATTTAGTGTTACCCATTTGCTTAGGTTCATCGAACTTAACATTTTGAACTTCATGAATTTACATTTAACTTTCAAGTTATTTCTCCATTTATTCAATTTTAAACTCGGTTTTACTTTCAAGCATACATCCTTAATACAAGCTGTTCTTTACGGCAGATATTTACATCGCCTTGCGTTTATATTCACAACTCACTGCTACGCAGCAGTCTTATAGAAGCATTTTTCATAAGTACAACCAGTACCACAGTCATTATTGACAATTTTTAACTGAATAAAATCGGACCTTAACCATTGCGTATACGGGTCTTAAAGAAACCCGTGTTACCGACGGCCGTCTGTCTGAGCATTGACACTGACTACTTCTCCCCAGCTCGAGTCGCTTGCACGCCTGTCTGTCGTGTTGCGAATTCGTAGGCGCTAGTCCGCCAAGATAAGAGACTACTGTGTATGCATTAATTATTGCTCTGCATTGATGCGCTGCGCTGCGTTCCTACGTGTTTAGGCATTATATACGCTTTGCAACAGGCTTAGCTCTTAGTTTATATGTTAAGTAATACCGTTGTATGCTTTACGCACTCCTATGCATGTCTGTAAAAAGTGCGGGAGTAACGTTAAAACAGTAGTTGTTTCGTGTGACACTTGATGTGGTAATTTTCACCCAGGGTGCCTGCGTCGCATTGGCATAGGGAAATCGGCAGACAATTGTTGCGTGCTTACGGCTGCTAAGTTTGCGCTTAGAGCCTCGCCCCCCCCCCCGCAGTTCAGGCCGACGGTGCGTTATCTGTATCGGACTCAGCGGAATCGAGTTCTGCCCTGCGCTTGGGTGCTTGCGAGACTACTGACTCGCCCTCTAGTAGTGCGCACACCAACCTCCCTTTTGGACGCAAGCGTGTACTGTCACCAAAATCACGCTCGTCCACCTCTTCAGCTAAACAGCATTGTTCGACGGCCTCTGCCCAGCCTGCGTCTACTTTACTGCCTCAGCCTTCCTGTGAAGAGACGGGTGACGCACCTACTAGCTGGTTCGCTGATTTTCTCGCAGAGTACCGAAACGACAGGGCAGTTCAGACGGCAAACTTTGAGAAGAATGAGGCAGCTATCACAAACCTCTCCAATCGGATTAATTTGATTGAAGTCAATCTTTCAAAGCAGGTCACGGAGCATACCGCTGAAATCGCTTCACTTCGGTCTGAAATCGCCTCGGTCGCACTTGGCTCTACCCTTGAGGATCTTTGTGAAGTTTTAATCACGGGTGTTCCTAATGTGCAAAATTCTGACCTTGGCATGATCACAGATCGCATTTTCTCGGCCCTCGGGCTACAGGACTCAGCCAATTTCATTTTAGAAACTCGCCCTTGGTCTGGTCGGGTGTACTCTGGACAGGATGAGTCATGCATACCAGTCTGAGTCTCCGTTCATTGCAGGACACGACTTCACTGAGATAGGTTACAAGTGCTTGAAGCCCCAGCAGTGCCTCAAAGTCATTCACTCGCGCTGCCTGAAGAATGTGATCCCTGACGTTCTTCTAACTGCACTTCGACACAATCCGTCTTTGTCAGCATGTATCAATCATTTTAGTTCGCCGGTTGCTGCTCGGGAGTCTGAGCGTTTGTGCGTTGATCTTGTTGAACGTAACCTCACGTCGTTACTGATCGCTACATATTACGCTGTTGCTCCTATCCGTGGGATCACACTCTCGTCAAGGCGAAAACCTTGGGTGTCGCCCGCCATCCGGACAATGATGCGAAGGAAAGATGCTGCGTATAAAATTGCTGCTGCATCTAAGAGTACTGGAGACTTAACCAATTCAAAGCTCTGCGTTCGAGAGTCCGTAATCTATTGGACTGTGCTAAGAACCATTACTTAGCTGACAAGCTGACTCGAGCCCCGGATTCGACTGCGCAATGGAGGGAATTGCGCCACGTGCACGTCTCTGCGGCGCGTTTACCGTCACCTCTCAATTACTTTGACCTGAACACTCTGAACACTTACTATGCACAAGTGGTAAGTGGAGCACCTCCGCTAAACGACCTTGAGTTTCGGCGCGTATGCGATTTGCCGTCTTTCACTTCTCTTGAGACGTACTTTGAACTTCGTCCTGCCACCGTAGATGAAGTATGTGCGGCGGTCATGGGCGCTTCATCTAAGTCTATGGGAGTTGACGGAATTTCTGTACTAGCCCTACCTGCTATTGCAGGTTTCACTCACTAGCCTCATCAATTCTTGCATATTGAACTCTGCGTTTCCATCTAATTGGAAAAAGGCAATTTTAGTTCTAGCGAAATGTAAAACCCGTGAGTCGCTATCAGATACTTGCCCAGTCGCGCAGCTCTCTCAAATTTCAAAAGTATTGGACCGGTTTGGTCATGGTTACCTCGAAATACATGGTCTTCTTGATTCGCGCCAGGCTGGCTTTCGAAAAGGGCATAGCACCCAATCTGCCCTTCTTGGCGTGCTTGACGATGTGAGATATACCATTGATGTGGGCAAGCTGACCGTATTGGTCCTCTTTGACTTCTCGAAAGCGGTTCATATGATTCCGCACGCCCAACTTCTAGCTAAGTTGCGTGCCTTAAATGTAGGCGATCGAACTCTGAAGTGGTTCTTTAACTATCTGGCTGATCGGTTGCAAGCGGTAGTAGACAGTGGAGGCTCTATATCCGACTGGCTTAGAGCTGCGTCAGGTATTCCTCAGGGCAGTGTCCTCGGACCATTACTCATTGCCATTTATATAAATGACCTGCCCCGGGTCCTTCAACTTGCCAGACACATGTTTTACGCGGACGACACGCAAATTACCTGCACTGTTTCCCTTGCTTCCTTCGCCAAGGCATTGCTGATATTCAGCAAGATGTACAAGCACTAGCGGACTGGGCAACTGAAAATGGACTCAAGCTCAACGCGTGTAAATGTAAGGCGATGATTCTGGGGAGTGAGTTTTATGTCAGTAGGATTGACTGGGCTGACATGCCGGATTTACATATCGACGGAGTACCAATCCCCTACATTACTGAGGCCTGTAACTTGGGTGTGTGGATCACTCCTCCGCTAAATTGGAACATACATGCTAGACATGTGCGCGGCAGGGTTTATCGCTCCCTCTATTCACTCAAATTTTACAAACGGGCCCTAACGAAGAATCTTCGATGCTCGCTTGTAGAAAGCCTGGTTTTTCCTCGGTTTGATTAGGCCTGCGCTGTCTACCATGACTTGAACGGCACCCAGAATCTGGAATTTCAGAGGGCTTTGAATGCTTGCGTTCGCTTTGTTGAAGGTAATATCCCAGTTCGTGCGCACGTTACGTCGTATCGCTTGGGCCTGGGCTGGCTATCTGTTAAACGTCGACGTGAGTACCTTCTGGGTTCACTCGCTTATTCTGTGATAGCCCACGATAGCCTGCAATACCTTGCTTGCGGCTTCATACGACTGGATAGAGATGTTATCCTACGTCGCTCTCAGCGAAACCCACCTCAAGCACTAGTCTATGCTGCCCCGTGCACGGAGGCTCTGAAGCAGTCCTTCAGGATCCAAGCCTCCGACTTGCTCAATTCTATCAATGTCACTGAGTTTGCATCGAAGAATTTAGCTAATTTTAAATCCTTGCTACGTGATATACTCTTAAAGAGAGATGAGGCTGACTGGCGAACCCGAATCACTAATGAAGGACTATAGATATAAGCCATTACTAGACCGATTCGGATTCCCAAATATCATTCTATTTAGAACTGTTCTCTGCAAATTCTCAGTATAATTGTCTTGTGAATGTGCTATTATAATTTCTTTTTATATTTAGTTTTAAGATGCTTGTAACATTTCTTGGCACCAGATGGAGTTCTACCCCAAGGTGGAATAAATAAACAATCAATCAATCAATCTCTCTCTCTCTCTCTCTCTCTCTCTCTCTAATATTAGAAGACTTAAAATTTTTTTTTTAAATATTCTTACCTTATTTTTTTATTGCTTCTCACTCCAGCAACAAAATAATTAAGAAAATAGTCACAGTATATAATATACAATGTACTACACTACACTACTACACTACACTATTTATACTTACTACTACTGTCACTTTAAATACGATATTTATATATGTACTTCTTCCTCTTCTGGACCACGTTTAAATATTCTGCGTCCAGTACACATCAGTGGTTTTTTCGGAAGAAAACTGTCATCGCGACAGGTTTGCTCCCCGCCGCAATTTTCAAATCCACATCCCTATTTCTCGGATACCACTTCAAACTTGATAACGCAACATTCATATCCCGACAGGCCCTCGCCACACTAAATGTCCAATACTGGTACGCTCTCCAGTATTCCGGCCACACAAGAATTTCTGTCACGTCGCAGTTGTTGAATACACTGAATGTTGTTCTGACGTTTAATGGGTAATCGAACCGGCGGCGGAAACACATTATGCGTTCGACTTACGGATCCTCGGTCCGTGGCGCCGAACCAATTTCAAAATGATGCACCCTAACGGGGAAATGCACTGACTCTTCAGGTTGTGGATCGGTGGGCAGCATCTTAGCGACTGATGCACTTCATTTCTTTTTAATTCGCGACAGATAATTATCTTATGATGTGATCTTGAATGTCAAGAACACACGTGTCATGGCATTCTTCAAGTGCAGCAACCGCATTGCTGACCGCAAATGTTTCTGCTGACACCTGTACATTGTCGCATGTGGGAAAATTTCGCCACCTACTATCATCTTCCAGGAACAAATGACGAGGTTAGCTTAAATTCCGTGTCAGCATATTATAACAACAGCGTTGCAACATTACATTCCATTCCCTCTACCTCTCTCTGCAATCGGTATTAAAATCGGTATATTAAGGACGTTTGGCACGCGCACCCAGGTAGTAAAACATGCAGAGTGTAACAAAAAAACACATACATAGCGTTCTTGCCTGTATTCTCCGAATATGTACAGAACGAGAACCTATGTTAAAATCAATTTGCATAAATATAAAAAGATCTAATTTAAAAACATTATCAAAACAGGTGTTGCTTAAAAAGTTAAGCAGCATTTTATTACATTGTAGTGTAACTACATTAAAGTTCCTGTTTAAACGTGGTTTATTTTGCAATCGTGTTAGGGATGGGAATCCATGGTTGTCGCCGTTATCAAGCGCAGGAATATGGAAGCACACCACGACTTGCAAGAAATTCTACACCACCACGGTAAGTCTCTAATCTGTTCGTCATTTACAATTTTTAATTATCGTCAATAATTAATTTTTCATCAATTTGACGTTAAATCCACATTTGCCGTGTCGCAAAATGTATGTAGTTTAAAAGTCATCCATATCGGACCGACAGATCGAAAAAAATCGATATCAATGAAAAAATCAACTTTTAAACTAATCAGCCGATTTCGGCGATTTTTGCACTGTAGGCGTATTTAGCTCTCCTCGTCCGAATGCGATTACAGAAAATTAAATTTTCCCAAAATTGGGGAATTTCAAATTTTGTAGTTCGACTGGTGAGTCATGCAGCAGATAAGCTCGAGCAGGCGACCGACTCACGCTATCGCTATCTGATCGTGACGTCATTTACAATTTTTAATTATCGTCAATTAGTGATTTTTTATTAATTTGACGTTAAATTTAGGCTCTCCGTGTCCCAAATTAGATACAGTGCAAAAATCACCCCGATCTGACCGATAGGGATAATTGATATCGAACATCGATATCAATTAAAAAAAATATCAGCTTTTAAAAATTTTTATTTATTAATTCGATTTTTGAAAAAATAAGTAAATCTCAACGATGATATAAATTAATCATTTTAATGATATTTCTCACTCCAATGTTTTTATAAAGTCTTGCAGCAGATGCATGATGACAACCAAGGTGATGCATTTATCGCCAATTGTGAATACCATCTTGATAGTAGCAACATTAATAATCCCGGGACTTCTACTATGGACGTGGAAAAGTCAATATTAGACCAGGATACAGACATCATGATCAGCATCATCGTCATCGTCATCATCATCATCATCGTCATCATCGTCATCATCGTCAACATCATCGTCATCATCAGATACACCGAGCATATGTAGTAATTCATCCGATAAAGCAGGATGTAAGTTTAAACATTTATTAATTTACATTTTTTCTTTTTTTCTGTTTACAATGAATATATTGCGTGTATTTCGAAAAAAAATTTTAAAAAAGAATCAGGTAGGAATAGTCCCTGTAAGAGGGTATCGAATGATAGACAATCAATCCACTAAAGCAATTCAGTGGTTGTATTGGATGGAGAGGGTTTTGGCCCGAAATATTACACACGCAGGTCGTAATAGTGAAAAAGTGCTCATAGAGGGTATTCGTGTTGATGGGTTTAGCGAACCTGGAGAAAACGAGAATCGTAATGGTATTGTTCTTCAATTTCATGTTTGTTTCTGGCATGTCCTCGTTCCTAATGAACGAATCTTACATGGGACATGGGTCTCAGAGGAAGTTAGGCGTGCTGTAGAATTAGGTTACGTAATTAAAGAAGTTCAAGAAATTTGGCAATACGAAATGACTCAGTACAATTCTAAATCTCGTTGTGGTGGTATATTTGCTGCTTATATCGATGAATTTTTCAAACAGAAAATCGAAGCATCAGGATATCCACCAGAATATATCACTAACGAGGATAAGGAGCGATACATACACGAGCTTGAAAGAATCGAAGGCATTAAGCTAAATAGAGGTAATATGATTTTTAACGCTGGATTGAGGTCTGTGGCGAAATTATGTTTAAATTCTTTGTGGGGAAAATTAGGTCAAAAGGAAAATATGCAAAGAACAGAGGTCGTATCAGAACCCAAAAGATTAAACGATTTACTCAATACCCCGGAAATTGAGGTAACAGGAATATTACCAGTTAATGACGAAACATTGTACGTGGGTTGGCGTTATAGAGAAGACGCATGCATCTCGAGTCCTACTACCAGTGTTGTTACTGCGGCATTTACCACAGCTCAAGCGCGATTGAAACTGTTTGATTATTTAAATACATTAGGTACGCGTGCACTCTATTATGATACGGATTCTGTTTTTTATGTAAGCAAAAATGGTGAGAGCGATTTACCGATAGGTAGTATGCTGGGTGAGTTAACGGATGAATTATCGGGGTATGGAAGCGGATCATTTATTAGTTCTTTTGTTTCCGGTGATCCAAAATTTTATGCTTATAAATGTAAAACACCAAAAAGTAGTGATGATAAGTTTGTTTGTAAAGTAAAGGGTATAAGATTAAATTTTAAAAACAGTAAAAAAAATCAATTTTGACAGTATACGTGAATTGGTGACAGGTAACAGAGATGAAACTATTTTATCATCATCAGCTATTCGAAGGACTGCCTTTCATGAAGTAGTGACTCTTACGGAGAGAAAAACTTGCAAAATCGTGTATGGAAAACGACAATTTATCGGGCTGGACAAAAGTTTGCCGTACGGCTACAAAGCTGGATAAAGAATAATACCGCGGAAAAATAAACGTATTATTTCATCCACACACCGCTATGTGGTGTTAACATCAGCTTGTGGTGATAGTGGTGTTGGAGCCTAGTGAACGAACCAATATTACTGGAAGTGTTGATGGTGGGGAGAGCGAATCAGCGCTGCGGATTATTGGCTTCGTCAGAAGCAGGGATACGACGATGGAGGTGGTTGATGCATACTCAGCTTTTTTCAGCTATAAAAGGCGATCGCATGAATTGGCTTGTACCACAGTAACGTATTCAATTTTGTGA
>JAXIUT010049114.1:0-11226 GCA_035586675.1 Eurytoma californica | reverse complement strand
GGATTTAAAGAATAGTATAATTTAAAGTCATGGAAGGAATTATGAGGAAAATTGGTAAAAACTCAAATTATAAATTAATAGCGTTTATTCAGTGAAAAATAATAAGTTATATAATATGTTTTAACAATATGTAGTAATTTAGAATTTAGTGGAGAGAGAGAGAGAGAGAGAGAGAGAGAGAGAACGATCTTAAGCAATTGATGTTTTACTTGAATTAAAAAGTATCTTACCTAATTGACGAAATGTCGTGCTTTCTCTAAATAATTTAATATTTTAAAAATCACGATTGAGAGAATTTAAAGTCACGTGCTTAAGGGCGATTAAATCCGGGCACTAGTAGTCCTATTTCAACTTCTACAATCTTTTAAATCCACTAAAGCGCGCGCACATAACTCTCCTTAAAGTAGCAAAACTATTGATAGATCACATAATTCCAATAGTAAATTGGCGACAACTGACTAACTACTGACTGGCAACTACAGGTAAACTACTTGTATACTACTTAGGAATTTTTTGAAATGTAGGCAGTAGTTGCCAATTAACTATAGGAATCAAGTACTTCATCAGAAGTTTTCAGTAGTTTGCAGTGGTTCTTACAGTAGTTTTGTCCAGTAGTTTATTTTCGTAAGGGAAGGCACGGTGCAATCACCAAAGTTATTTAATGTCTACACCGCTGACCTCCTGCGGCTATTTGATCTAAACATTAGTGATGAAATGGGCATCACCTTCACAGATGATTTTATAGTGTATCTAGCTAACAATAACCTCAAAACGATCACAGCCAAACTACAGAATATTTATAATAAAATAAAAGGATATTACAATACTTGGAAGCTGCAAATCAACGCTAGAAAATGCGAGACCATCCTTTTTAGAGGACCACTAAGAAATAAGTCAAGAAACATATATGTGACAACCGCATAAACATTCCTCATAAGAGAGTGGTTAGGTAGGGAAACGTGGGGCAAAACTGTACATAGTTCCTTTTTTTATTTTTTATTTTTCAACAAAGCAATTAAAAATATATTTCGCATGATAGTTTTCAAGTTAGAGGCTTTTGTGCAGATTTTCAGCAGTTTTGCCCCAACCACGGGGTAAAACTGTACATACCGCGGGGCAAAACTCTACGGGTATTTTAAATGGGAAAAATGAAATAAAATAATGTACAAATTAATTTATTATCTATATTCGTTTGATAAATGTAATTTATTTATTTAATAATTTGTGAAAATACATTTTTTTTAGAGAAATATTTTTCATTTTATAACGTAAATTAAACATTTTAATTATTAACCCTTATTTTTATTTTTACTATGTTAATATAATACACGTTTAATCTAGTACGCAATCTAAAAATTTTGGATTTAATTTACGGTTTCTAACTAATTTTTTATCAAAATTTGGCTTTATCCGAATTTTTTCTTCTTTTATATCCTTCTTAATATTAATTATCTGCATTTGTTAATTATTTTCTTTATTTGAAGTTACGATCAACCTATCTGTGTCTTGATTAACTTCTCTAACATTTTCTTGCTGATTGCGGTCTTTTAATACATTCGTATTTTTCTTCTCAGTTTTTATCTTTTTTCGGTATACTTTCTTTACATTACTTAACTTTCTTTTTCGAATAGTTTTCATTTTCCTTTCTTCAATTTCCAACATTTCTGAAGTATCTGTTAGTACAATGGTTGCGTCTTCTTTTATTTTTATTAATCTCGTTAACTGGACTTGCACTTCTTAGAGGTCTAAGTTCATCTGGCAGAATGTGACTTTTACTGGATGTGCTCAAATCACTAGCACCTGATTCTTTTTTACTTGCACTCAACAAGGTATCATTGGGTCGATGAACTATTCTATTGGGTACAAACTCATTCTCATTAAATATTGCAGTGTTAAACGGATATATCCAAGCAACTCTGAAACCACTCTTGATATTCTTCTCTGTAAACACACTGTTGGAAATTTGATTGATGAAGGTAGAAATGTGAGTTATCCTCATGGGTTTTCCTGGATTTTCAATCATCCATTCCCTTCCACTTTGTTCATTGCTGTTTTAAGTGGACCATAGACAGATCTATCCAGTGGCTGTAACTTGTGCGAACAATGTGGAGGGAATATGACCATTACTATTCCATTTTCTTTTGAATATTTGACTGCACCCAATGAAATGTGCGATGAGTGATTATCTAGTAGTAGAAGAACTGGTTTTTCTTTGCTGCACCTGGAGTAAGTATATACTTGCAACAAAATGCTCCAAGTATTTTAGAAATATTTCTTTGGTCATCCATCCAGTTTTATAAGCTGCTCCTACACTGTTTGTAGGAGCTGTAGGAAGCATTGTTTCTTGACAAAAATGAACTCGAGGAAATATAAAAAATGGTGGAAGTGCAATACCACTAGCACTAACAGCAGCTGCCAGTGTAACTTGTTCACCTGAATTAAATAATAATACACTTAAATACATTTATAATACACTTAAATACAGTCAACGCATTATAAATTAATATTCAGAAGTTACCTTTTTCACCACCTCTTTCACCGGATGTGATTGCTCCAATTTGCTTTTTGCCTCGTTGTCCAACTATCTTATTTGGCGTGTGGGCTGTATTTAAGCCGGTCTCATCCATATTGTAAATATCGTTGGACTTGAACTTATGATGCTTCATCACTTTTACAAAAAGAATTTGTCAACAGCATGTGTATTGAATCCGGACACTCTTGCACGACTTGTTGCTTCAGGTACTCTGATAGATAGGGAGGATGTGGCTCCAAAAACTCCTTCTCATTGACCAGATTTGCCTCAGCTAATTCATATGCTAGTTGGCGTACTTCTAGTGGAGATAATCCGACATACGAATCTGCAGAATATAGTACGTAGGACGCCAATAAGTCTTCTAGGCTTTTGCACAGAACTTGTTGTGTTATATGTTATAAATTTTCTTCATTTTCCAAGTGAGCAGTAGCATATCTCTTCATGTGATATGATAGTGTACTTGGTTTTATGCCATACTCTTCAGCAATGCTTCTTAAAGACCGCTGGTTCTTCCTAACCTCTTTCACTGCATCCAAGATAATGTCATGGTTGTGAGATTGATTACTGGAGCGTTTTGTGTACCTACGTACCATGACCAAGCTGAAAATCACAGCAAACATCGATTTAGAAACGTAAAACTAAATTTCCCATACAAATAGCATGTGCAACTTTGTCCCGTTCGAGCTGTGCAAATTTGCCCGAAAATTATTAAAATAGAAAAATTGGTATTACTTACTTATTTCAGCAGCTATCGCAGCCCACCATAGGGGTCAAAATTTTCGTAATTGGGTCTACTTTTATCTTATAAACTAATATTAAGCCAGGACAAACGAATACATTTTCTGTAACAACTTTTATAATTCGCGAAAGTTCTAAATTCGTTTATTCGAAATGGCCCATGGTTGCCATACTCCGAAATCGTCGGAGCGGCGCTCGTATTTACTCATATTTTGTTGGTAGCACTTCTAATAGTAACGTACTATACAGATCACGCGCAAAATATACCTTGCAATTGAAATACAGGGAGTGTACAGTTTTACCCCCGTGCAACTTTGCCCCACGCTCCCCTACTTAGGGTTCGTGCGACGTTTCGATAACTTGTTCGTTATCCTTCTCCTTCTTAAGCACTAAAATTTATCGAAAATGGAGGTAAATAGTGCGAATCGCGGTAAGCCCGTGATGATTATTAAATTCTTTTGTTACTTCTAGCCGAGCGTTCAGTTTATTATTTGTTAGCGTTGCGCGTCTGTGAATTTAATTATAGATTTAACGAGTTTTTGTACGCGAGTTGATTGATTAGTTTTAGTTTCGATTGCGAGTATTAAATAAGTGCGTTTTTTATGTTTCAGTGCGAAAAGCTCAACCGTCCGGCCGGACTCGAATTAATTCGAGCGTCATGTGTATTTTTTCTTTTATAGTTTCTTTTATTTTGCACAATATATTTTATATTATTTTTTACATTTAAACGAGTGTATTTTTCTTTGTGTAAGTGTTTCTCTCTCCTTAGCTACCGTAAAGTGTGAATTATCTGGGGGGTTTGAGCGTTCTGAGCTCGACATTTTAGAGTAGACGCGTACTGAGCGATCTACAGGAGTTACAGTGAGCGTATTGAGCTCGCTCGTGTCTAGGTGGATAGAGCATACTGAGCTCTATCCGCATTCTTTTCACCCTCTATCCCTCCACAGAGCAACCCTGCTTGTTACGTACGTAATTAAATTACGTAATTCTTTTCAATAGGGCAGACAATGTAGACTTGAAATTTAATGTTAGATTATATCAAAATGTACTATAATTAGTTTTTCATTAATAAAAAGAACATGGATTTTATTATTATTTATGGGATTCATTAATCATTTTAGAAGTATTGGTTATTGTTAATATGTATAAATATATTTATCATTCTACAGATCATTTAATTTATTACAGTTACTTAACAATATAACGCACGCATGGCAATATATTTTTAATAAATAATTTATTGTCATTTCATTAATATGATTATTATTTTGTTTTCTTCTAACATTCATACAGAGATATTTTACAGAATTTGAAGACACTCTGCCAAATTTAGTTAAAATTTCCGAAAAACATTTGGCTATTTCAGCTGAAACATTTTTTGAAATTATCATAAAATCTAACATGCTACAACATAACGAACAATTTTTTAAAACTGAACTTCGGGTATAACAAGTATTAACTTTTTGAACTAAATTACAAATAGTTGATGTAACTAACTGACCTTTTTTATCTAGCTTTAAAATAAAATGTTTTGTTGCATCATTTATACTCGTTTTTTTAAATTTATTAGATGAAGGATTAAAAATAATATTACCAACATTTTGAAACCTGGTAAGAGTCATAAGGTCAGTTTTAGCAATCACTTGCAAAGGATTTAAAACTTGTACGTTATAATTTTTATGTGTATAGTTTTTTCTTAACGAAGAAGTTATACCAGCACCTATAGTCACATTACTAATTACGTCCGCAGCTATGTTAGTCACAGTATCGCCTAAAACTATTGTATTAACGTTCAGTTTTTTTGCTACAACAGTTATAATTTTAGTATGCAATTTTAATGACAAGACTTCTTTTGACGTAGCATCATCTAAAAAATGAAGTAAATTTTTTGATAATGTAATTTCTTTTACTTTTCTACTTAAAATGAATGAATTAAAAGTTTGAACATATATTTCTTTGTTTTGATGATCGTTAAGTGACACGATATAACATTTAATGTTCAAATCACTGGCACTGATTAATAATCTACGTATAATCTTTCTTTTGCGTGCGAGTGCATCTTCGTTACTGTCACTCTGTACATCATATATATCTGCAATATTGCATAAAATACAATTTAATAAAAAAGTAAGAAGTAGTATTTTTATAATTTTTAAAACTAGATTGTTACCGTTAATATAGAGACAATAGATTCTTCCCGACTTATATTTCTGTAAGTTTCCTCGAACAGTTGTTATCATTAAATATAAAACTAAATAAGACATATCTCTCGCTGAAAGAACAATAAGCATGTTCTGATTTAAAGACACTTTTTTTTTCTGTAAGTACATAGTGAATTTATGTTTGATTTCTAGTAAATAACGGTTTTTCATCGATTGGCAACTTCCAACTGCACAAGAGACATCAGCCAGATTTGGTAGGTATTTATCGTATCCATTGCAATACCTGAAAAATGAAGATTAGAGTAAGATTCATTTACGTTATAAATAAACATTCACACATAAACTCAGACAAATGTACACACACACGCGCGCGCGCACCCCCCCCCCACACACACCCAATCATGAAATCACCTTAACCTTTTAGCTGAGGGAAAAAAAATTTAAAACTATATTTTACGTATTGAAAACATCAAATTTTGCCTAGAAACATTAAATGTTTTGTGCCTCTAGAGTGGTCGATATATCGACCACCCTCAGCTAAAGGTTAATAAATCCGAAATATAGCGTTAGATGTACAACGAAAAATCCCAGAACATCCCTACTAAAAATCTCAGAAAATTTTTTTCAAAATTAAATAATGCTAAAACAGATATAAAATGTTTTGAAATGTTTGTTTTCCGATGTACCATCAAGGTGCTAACACCTTATGGCACGTTTAAAAATGAGAAAGATCTACTATTAAGAAACTACAGTTATAACGAAGCTTTTATTTCACAAACACCTGAGATTTTGGCGACATATAAATGTATCTTTTAAATAATAAGCCACAAATTTCATATATCAAGATTTTGGATTCTGCAGTTACAACTACAAAATTATTAATGAAAGGAAATACCTGCCTTGGGTGGGAATCGAATAGAAAAAATAATAACAGTTATAAATTTTTATTCATTGTCTCAAATCTGGACATTATACATTTTTGTAAAAGTTATTATTTTTTTATATTTTTCTTATATAAAGAAAATGTGTGAAACTACAAAAAAAACAAAAATAATAACTTTTATCAGTTGTTTTTAATAAATATGTTTCACAAAAAAATAAAATAAAATAATAACTATTAATATCACAACCCTACGAAAAAAAAAGTATGTGCGAAAGATAACACCATGATATCCATACGTTTTCGAGGTCGCTGAATTTCGAGGTCGATTTGAGCCGGTCAGGTCAGGGTCAAGGTCAGATCAAAGTGAAATCTAAAAAATGCACTGCAAATAAAGTACTGACACTCTGGTGGAGTGGCGGGGCCGCATCTCGGGCGGTCAGGGAAGTTAAGCAACTTTCAGCGCGGTTACTACTTGGATGGGTGACCTCGTCTGGTGTTGCCGATTTTCTGATCTCTTAGGTGCTGCTCCTCACTCAAAAAAGTGAGCGGGAGATGGGAGACTGACAAATTCGGTTCCCAAGTCTACGAAATGTGCCCTGGATATCAAATTTGAGCAGTTTCAATGCATCGACCACTCCGGGACGGGTTTGCCTAATCGGCATTTATCCCTTAAGAGTTTGGTCACAGGTTTTCCCCGCCCCACAGGCATAATCCTGGGCGAATGCAGAGTGGAGGAGATTGGGTTTTTTATGTATGTAATAAATGTAAATAACGGGGAGTCGGGTAAAAAGTACTTAAGCTGGTCTCAGAGCCAGTGGCGTGGAAACCATTCCATTGCAAATAAAGTAAATCAGTACATTAACATGTTTTTAGGATCCATACTTTAAAAGAGCATCTTTCTCATTTAATTTTTGCTTTCTCATAGAGAAAGCCTTGTGACGGCAAAAAAAATTTTATTTCAATTTTTCGTTTAGAAACTCATATTTAGGTTCAGAGAGTTCAAGAAAGTATTTTTTTTTAATGTATGTGTGATATGATTGTACATATGAAAAATATAATAAAAAATCATATGTCAAAATTGGCCACAACATCATTGGATAAATCATATGAAATATCATGTCTTTAGCCCACCAGAATATTATCATACTGACATCTCTTTGATGTCTTGATGGAATCTTCCTCCTTATTCTTTACTGTAAGCTCCTAAGTTGATTGGGAAGTAGTCAATGTGAGAGTCAAGAAAATGTAATTTCAAGAAATTTTCAACCATTTTAGCTACTATTTCTTTATAGTTTTCACTTTTTTTATTACCTAGGAAATCTTTTACAGTTCCTTTAAAACTATGTTATGCAGCTTTTTCTGTAGCATTCATGTGTTCAATAAAACTATCATCTCTGAGCATCGTTCTAATTTGTGGCCTATCGAAAACTTCTTCCTTCTTTCAATTTTGCTTCAGATAGTTTTGAGAATTGTTGTTTTAAGTACTGGTAACATTCACCGTCCTTACATAGGGCTTTAACAAACTGCTTCATTAGGCCTAGTTTAATATGTAGGGATGGAAGCAGTATTCTGTTAGGGTCCATCAGAGCTTCACGGATTACATTCATCGAATTAACCTGAAACGAAGTCCTTTGAGTCTATACTTTCTTGATGTAATGATTCTTACGATCACGACTATCCCACAAACATAAGAAACAAGAATACTTAGTGAATCCAGATTGCTGCCCTAAAATGACTGTCAAAATTTTGAGATCTCCGCAAACTAACCACTTATGTTCTGCATATTTTACTTTATTTAACACTAACTTAATATCTCCATAGCTCTCTTTAAGTTCTGTCGAATGTGCTAGCGGTATTAGTGCGTAGACGTTCGTATTATGAAGTAGCACTGTCTTCAGACTTCGCGATGAAGAATCCAAAAA
This sequence comes from Eurytoma californica, assembly GCA_035586675.1. NCBI lineage: Eukaryota > Metazoa > Arthropoda > Insecta > Hymenoptera > Eurytomidae > Eurytoma > Eurytoma californica. Next base: position 2,988 of record JAXIUT010049114.1, on the reverse strand, counting down.
AAGTCTCCACTCATGGTCTTTGTAAACATCAGGTGCTAATTCACCCTTGAGTTTATTTTCATCGTTACAATATATTAATGAGGGTTCTTTTGACATCGTAAAGAATTGCCTGAATGCCTCCTCCCTATTACGAAAACTGTTTACTTTCACTTTCACGTTTTTCTCCAACCAATTTTTATCTTTCATAAATGATGTTAAATATTCTACTTTATCTTTTGGCAGACCTAGATCTCTTACGAGGTCATTAAATTGCTTTATCTTTCACATTATAAGGAGTATAATCTTCGTCATCATCAAAGAATGAAACATCGCTCTCTTCAAATTCCTCTTCATCAGTGACTACACTGTCACTTTCTTTCACTTCTTCATTGTCATCGGAGTCAGAAATTACCAAACTGTATATGGATGATATCTTGTTATTTTACCGATCGATCTACGGGTGTTGTAACTGACGATACCTCAACGTAGGTTAAAGTAGGGAAGCTATGCCGGTTCTGGGGCACCCCCCTGCTGGTTCTAGGGCACCCGTTAACTCAATTAAAATACAGGCGAACCGCGAGCTGCGACCTGCGATCCGCCGCAGCATTCCGTCGCGTTCCCCGTGCTGCAGTTGGCTAGGGGGGTTCTAGCTCACTAGAATGTGAGGCTAGGGGGGTTCTGGCCCAATAATTCAATATAACCCAATAACCCAACAATCCAAGACACCCCTGCGATTTTCAGCATTTTACCGGCCGATTTTCTACTTTACCGACCGATGGTAATGCAGATTTCTGCTACGATTCGACTCACGTGGTAAGACAGTTTCCAACTTTACCGACCCTCCAGCCTACCCAGTCATTATTTATTTAATTGTTTATTAAAATAAATTAATTGATTGATTATGGATCCGCGGGAACCCGTATGCGCACTCAACCATATACCTTCGTCTTTGCTGTATTACTTGTGAGTTTGAGTACGCCACCTAGCGGTTACATAATAAAATAAGCATCCACTAGGTGGCGTCCACTTTCCACAATTAAAATACGCAAAGGAATAAATAAATACGGAAGGACAAATCCCTTGAGCATCCTTCGCAAGATGGATTCCCTTCTCCAAGTGGATTTATACCTTTTGGATGAAGATGTTCCATCAAGCGATTTGCAGTGTAACTCTGCTACTTCTCCCCCCTCCTGCCCTCCTGATTGCAACATCTGTTTCATGGAAGAGTGGTCAATCCTCACTTTCTTGAAGCAGCGCGAGAAAGATCGCATGGAGTGGGAGAAGGAGCAGCAACGTAAGCGTCAGCAGCGATGGAGGAACCGAGCCAAACCGGAACCAGTTCCTCGAATTGACTCTGCGAAGATGTCTCTTCGGCGGAAGCTGGCCCGAGAGGATCGGGACCGCAAATCGCAAAACTTCCCAACTCTTCCCGATAACGTTGAGTGGTTGCGTAAACCTATGCGACCACAACGCGTCATCAGTGGAAGAGCTGGTTAGGGTTCTTTTTGCATATGGAGGGGTATACCATTGGTTGTACCTCACAGATGAAATCATTGGTTGGGGCTTTCATCATTTAATAATTAAAAATTAATTTATAGTTTAAAAAAGAAAGATAACCCAATATTTTACCGACTAGTTTTCTACTTGACCGACCGATGTTAAGGCAGTTTTCTACTTTACCGACCCTCCAGCCTACTCAGTCATTATTTAAATGGTTTACAACAGATATTTCAATCTTTTGTAAACCCCTTGTTGTCGTATCCCTTTGGTTGAAATGAGGAATAGAGATTCTGCTTGTTCACTTTCTCATACCCTTCGCGTTTGGGCGAGAAGTATTTTTCAGGATTTTTTTACACTCTTCCCTCGTGGAAAGCGAAGAATATTCAGTGGTACTCGTGTTCTGTCCCATGATGCATCTACCTTGATTATGAGCTTATTTATATAGGAAGAGATGGGGGCCCCAATCACGCCTCCACCGGTGAGGTACAACCATTAGTCTACCCCTCCATGATCTTTCTGGAATCAAACGCTGCTTCTTCTTTCCTCCAAATACTTTTTCATAAGTCGAACGTTGTGAAGAGCGCATCCTGGTTCGAGCACCATGTGATGATAAGGGCAGTGGGTTACCAGCTTGATCTTGTCCGATGGAAGAAACTTCTCCGCTAAATCTTGAATTTCAATTTTCAATTTCAAGTGATCTTCTAACCAAATCACCTTTTTTCAAACCCATTGTGAAAATTTTCGTATCATTCTCGAAGACCGATTGCAGCATATTTTCTATCTGGCGATAGTGAACGTCACGGGAATACCAATTTAGTTTATTGTTGGGTATGCTGTAGAGACCCCATTCCAGTCCTGGATAGTATCTTTTCAACCATTTTTTCTCCTTTGGAACTTTTTTCCATGGACGTGGTTCTTCGAACATCAGTACTATAGGATCGATCTCTTCGTTCAGCGGGAGAGCAACTAATTCCTTAACAATAAATTCACCATGAGGTAGCTTGATACCCTGCATATCCACTAGATACTCCATCTCGAATAATGCTCTCGATCGATTGCGTTGACTTAAGTAGCGCTACCCCTACTCATCACCGCTTTAGCTCGCAGCGCCATCACGCGAGGTGGGAGCCCTAGTTCCAAGTCCCCTCTGATAATGCTAAGGAATATTGCTAAGTTCTAAGCAATCCTCCATTTAATTATTTATTTACTTACAATTTATTAATTTATTATGAATCCTTCCGCTCCCCTACCCCTATTATGAGTTTGTCTACGCCATCTAGAATATAAACAGACGAATGGTGTATACGCAAGGAAATACACCCGCGTATGTGCAAATAGTAGTTAGTGATATTTATGTTATACAGCACATGCATATTAAGCAATATAATTTTGGTAATACATATAACAATAACGATCAATTTTTATTATACACTACTATCCGTATACCTCACTTTTAGAATGGTTTTGCATATACAACTCTAGATCTCACAGATATAATTCTGGGAGATA
>JAXIUT010049093.1:0-11228 GCA_035586675.1 Eurytoma californica | reverse complement strand
TTACTTTAACGTTAATTAGGCGGACATAGCAATATTTCAGTAATATTACATTGGAATATTTCATGTTATGTGGGATGTACGATAACAACTATTAATGGTACCTACCAATTGTGGATTTTGGCAATAGACGTAGGGGAGAGCGGGGCATAGCGGGTCGTGGGGCAATGTGAACCTTCGGGGCATAGGGTTTACTGTGAAACATATTTATTAACAAGTCTCATTGAAGAGGAGAATAAAAAAAGAGCGATCTCGACGAACCAAGTGAGTTTACTTTTCTGCCGACGTTTCGATAATTTTGTTTGTTATTACACACATAATATATATAACACACACAGATGCTCGAAACGAGAACCAGATTTGCTGTTATTAAATAACTGGCCTTTTTTAAAAATAAATCTAACACTGCATGGTTAGTTTTTTGAATTTTTTTAGGACATTTTAAATAACACTCAACAAACTTTCAGATTTCGATAGACTGCGGACATTTTCAATCTCTTAATAATGTTATTGCAACGTTAAAACAATTTTCATTCCTAACGTTATTAGATCAAAATGTTGATGTTGTCCAAATATTTAGTGCTGTCGGAGTCCACTATAATTCCAATGTATTATCCTGAATTCGATTTTTTGATAGAAGCAATACACGGTACTGTACGGTTGCGCCATAAAAAAGCAACAGACAATCAATGCAATTTAGATTTATTGACTATTAACTATTACGTGGACTTTTTTAATTTTAATACAGAAATTTGTTAACTATTACGAAATTCTTCCCCCGGTGTGGCATAAGAACAGAGGGGGTGAATGTCGGGTCTTCACGGCTGCCGCTGTGCGCTGAAAAATATCGGGGATGGGGTCGTCGGGAGTGAGAGAAGCAGATATGCGGGGGGGGGGGGGGAAGAAGAAGGATGCTCCGGTGTGGAGGTGGTTTTGTGTAAGGGGCAGGCGGGAGGTGTTGAGTTGGCCCGGTGTATTTTCTTTGCGGGATTATTCGGTCGGGGATTTTCTAAGTTCCCCGGCCGAGATTTATCATGCATTCCCTTTTCCCTTTATAGCGACGCCTCGCGAACCCTCCGAAGATACCGCGTTCTGAATGATTCGGAAAGGGTGCGAGCTTCTTTCGCGCGTTACACCTGCTCGGCCAATTATAAAGGGTAAATTTTATCATTCCCTTTTTTTGTTACTGAGATGAAATACTTTCAAAGGGGCTGGAAGTGTTGAAAAGGTTATTGCAAAGTGGAAATTACCCATTCTTTTATGAATGAAACGATAATATTGTTCAAGTGGTTATCATTTACCGTTTAAGTTTATTTGTATTATTTAAATAATTTTTGACTCTATTCATTTGTAATGAAGCAAGTGCAGTGTAAAATGACTATCTGCATTTGCTATTAGTCTTTATTGGCGATGTTTATTATTGAAATAATACACGGTTGTATATTTAACGGCAATGATTTCAATAATAGTAAGTAATGTATATAATGTGGATTTTGTCCCTTTCGATAATATCGTATTCTCCGTTATTATTGCGAAAAGCATTTATATTGCGATCGCTCATTTAGATAAATTAAATTTTACTACAGTGCCATTTACAGAGGCTAAAAGCTGATTGCAGGTATCTTTTTTTGTTATAATGGGGTCGTTTAGGAAACAATAGGCGACTGTCGAATGATAAATCTCAGTCTTTCATTCTATTCCGGTCGCTTTAGTCCCGACGGACAATTTTTCCTCCGAAGGGCTTTCGTTATAGACCCGTAATACCGCGGACAGGGTATAAATTCTAATCCAAAAATCCCCTTTCCTCTTCTCTAGTTCGACCGACGGGACTTGAGATACCAAACTTCGATTTGTATAGCTTGGTTTTCTGTCTGATCGATGCCGTCGGTTCATTTCTTTGTCCACAATATTCAATCCTCTTATAGTTTGTTAACTTTTATTATCTGTAAGCTTAATAATAAATTATACTTAAAAATGGTAAAAGTATAAAATTTATTTTACGGTTATTTATTATATTCCTTTATTTATTTCACATAGCTATTATTTACGCATTAACAACTTTTCTCAGTGAATTTCATTTTTCGATATTACTTTCGATATTCATTCTCATTTCTCGTTTTTTATAAGAAACTGTGATATTTCCTTTGTTGTGGTTCAATAATTGCTAGTAGTCAAGTTTAAATGGTTTTATTTTGTTGAAAAATGCTACACATTATTATTAGGTATCTTCACTGAATTGCATAGAATGTGAAATAATTCTTTGTATGCAATTCGGTGAAGATAAAAATTAAACTATCTTGTTGAATATGTAGTGAACTACAATTCAACGCTTGGATACAAAATGCAATGATATTGCCCTTTCAGCTATTATAAATTACAATATTTGGTATAAAAATTATTATTCTTTTAGCAATTTTTACAATACTGTATATGAAAATGTGGTAAAAGTTTATTAAAAATGATTATACTGGATTGAAATATTTTGAATATTATAAAATTGCTTACTATATTTTAATTTTTGCTTGCCAGTAGTGTAATTTTGTCTGAATGTCTGAACTTTGTAAATATTTTATTGTAACCATATCTTACCTACTTCTGTATTTTCCATCGATAATATCTCCCTCTTTCTCTCTCGCTCAATCTCTCCCTTTCCGTTTCTCTATCAATATCTTTCTCACTCTTTTTATCAATATCGTTTACGAGGCTTTGTTGATTGATGTACGATGATAAGTTCTAATTAGCTTGCGCTGCGGTCAATTTTTTAACGCAAGTAGTATAAGAAAGACGTGCCCAAGCGTCGTGCAAGCAATTACACTTCGTGGAAGAACTAGCAATTTTCGTGTGTAATGCGTTTTACGTTTGACAAAGTGAATTGATGTGCCTTGAAACTTCTGACTATCGTAACAGGTCGAATAGGTTCCACCAGAACCATGGATAAAAATGAAAAGAAGTTTGAAAAAAATCCGAGGCAGGGTGCCAATCCATTATCAGTTATTACTTTCAAGTACGTTTTTATCTATTTTTGATCGAATATTGAATGGTTTTTTAGGCACGACCGCTGCACGGAAGTGCCTTATATTTTCACTAGAGCAAAAAATGGGTGTATGTGCGATTTTGTTTGTTTATAAGATATCTTCTTTGGATTTCAACCGGATTGGCTGAAATTTTCACAGAACCTTCGTCTTACTACTAGAAGGTGACAATAAGGTTTATGACCCATTACATCAAATCCTACGCATACAGCAACACAAAGAGTGCATTCAAAAAATGAAAAAAAAACCAGTTCTTGCTCTATCTTGAAAAATATTGATTATTAAAAAAAAGGCTGAAAATGTATTTTAGAGCTATACAAAATACATCTTTTTTGTATACAAATTTTTTTTGCAGAAGGTAATAATTTTGACAGAATCGTGGTTGAATGTTGTTTTTAGCTCAAAAAAGCGTATTTTAGCTAATAACTTTTAAGGATTTGGTTTCTGATAAAAATGTTAAATACGAAAGTTCAGATCTCAAAAAAATACAACTTTTTTATATTTATCATTTTTCTCTAAAATTGACTCCAAATGAATGACGGTTGATTTTCGATTAAAAATTATCATTTTGCAATAAAAAAAGTATCGTGGACTCGTAATGAAGAGTGAACGGGAAGCGCGAGCAGCGGTCGTGCCTCACATGTAAAATGTAAAATATAAAAATACGCTTCATTCATTTAGGTTTATCTACCACTAGCTATTTACTGTTTCTTGAAATTTATATTGTTAGATTTATAAATTGTTTGATTGATTAAAAGTTTGATTACATTTGTAAGCAAACTTTAAGAGATTTCAATCAATTCCTTTAGTGTTATTAAATAATTTATCAGATGTTTCTGATAGTTTGTTAGGCGTTTGAATATTGTTAAACTGAATCATTGATAGTACATTTATTATTGTAGAGCCTTTATGAAGATATCATTTTTATTTGTACAGCACTATATCCAAGGTTGAATGTAAGAACCTATCCTTGGCAGCGGCTTCAAAATGACGCTAATATGAAAGCTGTTTCAAAAACTCGGTATTTCTATATAAGTAGTCTACGACTTTTCTGCTGTGCATGCCCCGAAATTCTGATTCAGCAGATCGCTATATGTCTGAAAAATCTTAGACGTGATCAGGAAATGTTTGGTGGCTCCTAGACTATTTGTTTCTTGTTGAAATGACACTTTTTTAAACCACGAGATTGTGCACTTTTAAGCCGCCGCCGAGATAGCGAGTTATTGTTCTCAGCTGACGAGATAAGAAGATTTATGATAATAAAACAGTTATCAGCTTTTTATTGATATTTTTAAATCTAATTTTTTATTTATAATTCTATATTTTATATTCTTATATTTATCACATAATTCGAACACAGTTATTTTAACGTATTTTTAAATAAAATTCCTTTTATATTAATAATAGATGGCTGTTCCGAATTTTCCGAACGGGCTATAAGCGTGAATTGGAAATACCAGATCTTTATTCTGCCTTGGGTGAACATTCTAGTCAATTCTTAGGTAATAAGGTTTCGCGCTTGTGGAGTCAGGAGGTTGAAAGATCACAAAAATTGAAAAAGGTACCCAGCTTATTCAAAGTGTTGATGAGGTGTTTCGGTTGTAATATTGTTTTATGGAGTCTGGGCGTTGTAATCCTGGAATTAGGCATAAGGTAAACACAAATTATTTATTTTTATTGAAATAATTAATTCGCAATTATTCAGTTTGTTCGATTGTTGATTGCAGAACAACGCGGCCGCTAGTTTTAGCCAAGCTACTGCAATACTTTAGTGATGATCGCAAAATTGAGAGAACAGAAGCTTATTACTGGAGCACGTGCATCGTACTTGGGCTTTTTATGGATAGTTTGATAGATAAAATTACTTCTCAAGAAATGCAGCATATTGGAATGAAGATGAGAGTGGCCTGTTGCTCGCTTATTTACAGGAAAATTCTAAAAGTTCCGAAAGTTGCATCGAAGGGTAAAACTAGCATTGGACAAGTAAACATGCGATTGCCCTTATTGCAAAATATACTATTGAATTTGTTGCTAAGTAAAATCTATTTTTTAGATGATAAATCTTTTGAGTAATGACGTAAATAGATTTGACACGTCGACAATTATATTGCATTACATTTGGATTGCTCCTATCCAAACAGCCCTTATTTCATATTTACTGCATAGAGAAGTAGGGTTGTCTGCTTTTGGAGGGATTATCATACTTTTTGTACTTATTATTTTTCACGGTAAACCTAATAACTCTATTGCCTGTTTTAAGACTCTATTGTCTTCCTCATGCTATAACGTATTTTTTCTTCTTTCGATTCAGCATTTTGCGGAAAATTGACTTCCTACCTTATGACAAATATAGCTTCCCGAACAGATGAGCGACTAAGACTGATTAATCAAATCATTAGTGGCGTTAAAGTCATTAAGATGTATGCCTGGGAAAAACCATTTGCCTACCTTACCGATAAAGCTCGAGCGTAAATATAAAATCTTTAGTTTGTTTTTTAGTTTATTGACATTTAATTGAAATGTATAAACAATATTTTAGAAAAGAGGTAAAGATTATAAGATATAATACGATGATCGTAGAAATGTGCTATGCGTCCGAAAACTTCATTCCACAGGTTTGTCTTTTTGTAACAGTATTGGTTTACGTTTTGCTTGGAAACGACATTGTCGCAGAGAAGGTTTATTTAGTTACGGCTTATTACAACATATTACGTTTATCTTTATGCCGATTTTTTACCATAAGTAAGCTTGATGAAATCTAATTTTCGTATTCAAACTAGTGGTGGTCGATATTTGAAATAACATTAGAAAACGTGTTAAATTTGTCTTAATTAAAAATAAAAAGTATGGAGTTTTATCCACATTTTAAAATCAATATTTTCGACTGTTCGACGGGGTGACTTTTCGATAGTTATCAATGATCAATATCGACATTTTATCAAATAACGTTCACCACTAATTTAAACTTTACACTCATATTTTTAATGTTCTTTTAGGCATAGGGGAAGCTGCAGGAGCTTTAGTATCTATTAAGCGAGTAAAAGAGTATTTGCTTTTAGAAGAACTCAAACCAAAATCTGTCAATAACAATGTCAATTTAAAAACAAATGAGGACATTTCGTTATCCTTTAAGAACGTAACCGTCAAATGGAATTCGGAATCAAAATTAGAGGCTCTGAAGCAAATCTCATTTCAGTTAGAAAAAGGATCTCTTACAGCAGTTATCGGTCAAGTTGGTGCTGGAAAAACAACTCTGTTTCAAGCAATACTGCAAGAAATTCCCGACACGCGGGGCGAAGTGAAGATAAATGGAAAAATTTCCTACGCAAGTCAAGAGCCGTGGCTATTCACTTCGTCTATCAAGCAGAACATCCTCTTTGGTAAGCCGATGGATGAAGAGCGCTACGGAAAAGTCGTGGAAGTATGTCAATTAAAGCGAGATTATGAATTGCTGCCGTACGGCGAGAACACATTGGTAGGTGAGAAGGGGATCAATTTGAGCGGCGGTCAATGCGCTCGAATCAATCTGGCTCGGGCAGTGTACCACGAGGCCGACATTTATTTATTGGACGACCCTCTTTCGGCCGTCGACGCACACGTTAGCAAAGGCATCTTCGTGGACTGTGTCAAAACTTTTTTGAAGGGCAAAACCGTCGTTTTGAACACCCACCAGTATCACTACTTGAAGCACGTCGACAGAATCATTATTCTCGGCAATGGCACCGTGTTGGCCGATGGGACTTACGCGAATCTAGTCAATTCTGGAATTAATTTAACGAATATGACTGAGAGCGAAAGCGACGAAGCATCGAAAAACGAGCAAACACCTGCAAAAGAAGGCGGCGCTGAAGCAGAGTCGATAGCTTCGTGTAATATCGAAGAAGAGCAATCGGAAAGTAGAACTGTGGGTGGCATTACGATGAAAACTTATTTAGAGTACTTTAAAGTAGCAGGCAATGGCTGTTTAGTTTTCATCGTTTTGTTCATAAGCGTAATATGTCAAATCTTCAAAAGCGGTGCCGACTACTTTATCACGTATTGGGTCAATAGTGAAGAAAAGGGTGGCAACATTACATCTCCGCGTAGTGATGATGATCTTCTTAGAGGTCGCGGTTGGTACATTTACGTTTATGCATCAATTATCATTCTATCGGTTTTGATGACAGTTCTTCAAGCTTATACTTTTTGTCAAATGTGCATGGACATTTCGAGGAACCTCCACGCCATGATGTTCACCACCATTGTCAAGACAAAAATGTCCTTCTTCAATGCAAATCCTATCGGTCGCATAATGAACAGGTAAAATCTCGGCAAAGCTATTTTTTTAATAAATTAAAATTTAAAAAGAAAATTGGGCAAACTGTAAGTATGAATTATTTGCTGTATTTTACTTCAGATTTTCTAAAGATATGGGGCTTGTCGATATAAGAATTCCACCAACAATAACTGACATTACACATGCCGGTTTATACGCGTTGGCTGTAATCGTCATTGTTGCAACTGTCAATCCATGGTTTCTTATAGCTGCGCTAATTATTATTGCAGCCGCATATTTTTTCAGATCATTTTATATAAGAACCAGTCGTTCGATTAAAAGATTAGAAGGAATAAGTAAGAATTCCATTTTAAATTTTGATAAATTATAACTAAAGATGTATTCTTTCTTAAAATTAAAAACTTATGTATAATTTGCAGCTCGATCACCAGTTTTCAATCACCTAAGTTCCAGTGTACATGGCTTGACAACTATCAGAGCTTTGAATGCAGAAAAAATATTAACCAGCGAATTTGACAATTATCAAGACGTGCACTCATCGACGTGGTATTTATTTTTTTCTGGCTCCTTAGCTTTCGGACTGTACATAGAATTTCTTTGTACCTTATTCACGGGAATAGTTATTTATACTTTATTATCACTAACCGACGTTGCTTTGGCTGGAGATGCAGGTCTTGTTATTACTCAGTGCTTATTACTGGCTGGAATGGTGCAGTGGGGTATGCGACAGATGACCGAGTTAGAAAATCAGATGACCTCGGTTGAAAGAATATTGGAGTACTCAAAACTCGAACAGGAGCCACTATTGGAAAGAACGCCAGCAAATAAAGGGCCTGAAAAGTGGCCGCGACAAGGCCAGCTTTTGTTCAAAGACGTTAGCTTGATCTACGATCGGCAAGAGAAGCCTGCATTGAGAAACTTAAATTTTGCCATTGAACCTAGGCAAATGATCGGTATAGTGGGGAGAACCGGGGCCGGAAAATCTTCAATAATAAGCGCCTTGTTTCGCTTAGCTGACATCCAGGGCGAGATTTACATCGACAACGTTGCTACGAGCGCTATAGCCTTGCAGGATTTGCGTTCGAAGATTAGTATCATACCGCAGGAGCCCGTGTTATTTGCCGGTACATTGCGTACAAATTTGGACCCATTCGAGGAGTACTCGGATGACGCATTGTGGCAAGCTCTGGAAAAAGTAGAGATGAAAGTGTTTCTGCAGTCCGATTTAGGCCTGGATATGAAAGTTGCTGAGGAGGGCATGAATTTCAGCGTAGGGCAGAGACAATTGCTATGTCTGGCCCGCGCTATCATTAGGAATAATAAATTACTGGTGCTCGACGAAGCCACTGCCAATGTCGATCCGCAGACCGACGAACTCATACAGAAAGCAGTCCGCAAGAATTGCGATAATTGTACTGTACTTATAATTGCTCATCGTTTAAATACAGTTATGGACAGTAATAAGATACTGGTTATGGATGCCGGAAAAGTAGTGGTACGCCCTTTGCGTTTATCATTTGTATTAACTTTTTAAATTATTGTTTGGAGATTATGAAACGGTTGTTTAGTCAAATTGAGATTTATAAATAAATAGTACATTTTTTTATTCATCTGATTATAGGAATTCGATCATCCCTACAACTTACTTCAACAAAGTGGAGTCTTTTATAGTATGGTGCAACAAACAGGTGCATCTACGGCTGAACATTTGTTGCAAATAGCAAAACTCGTAAGATATTTCATTGCTTTTTTAAAACTTTGATTATTGATCAAAAGTAATGTAAATAATACTTATTAATGTTTCAGAATTACGAGAATAGCCATTCACATGACACTAGCCAATAAATAGTGATATAATTAACAATTATTTGTAAGATAATTAATAACAAGCTAATAAAAATTTTAATTTATTGTAAAAGACTGTGAAATTTCTTATATTGTACAGAAATATCGAGTTTTGTTAAAATGATTCTAAAGATTCAATGTAACCTGAATAGTCGTATGAAATGTGCAAAAATTTTGATTTTCGTTCGTTTTATATTTTATTGCTTTCTTTTAAGGCTCGCTAGTGATTTGTAAAGAGTTACTTTTTATGGAATTACAGTCAACACGACTTTTAAACTTTTATTTTGAAAGTTTCGTGACATTTTGGTAGCAGATAGCAGGTGCCATCTCATTTAACTTTTCACTCGAGATCTGACTAGAAGATTTTTCGGTAGAAAGATTCGGAAAGATTCGTACCTACTTTATCAAATTTGAGGCCTATATAACAACTAACTCGGTCTAAATTCTCACCACATCCAATACTGCCGCCCTTTATTGTTATAACTTACTCGGGATTTTATTTAAAAAGTTACGTCTCAGTTTATTACCTATAAATACGTTTGAAACGCGGGGAAATTTAATAAAAGGTTCGATAAAAAGAGTCCCATATTTTACACTCGACTTATTATACAACCGCCGAAAGCAATAAAGTAAATAGTCGCACCAATACAAGTTTGCCAAAAGCTTTCTTTGTCTCGCGATCTACCCCCTCTCGGCTGGAGAAAGAAAAAAAAATCCCCAAAAAGTAAACAATTATACCCATAACTCTCGATTCCCTCCGTCTCCCTCGTATCTCCAGCCCCGCGCGCTTCGCGTCCCCCGATCTAATTTTTCACTGCATAACTTCGCCTTCTTTCATTATTACTTTTCAACTTTCCGCACCTCCGCCACCTCGCCCCGGGTATATCGCTCCTCGTTTCCCGTCCTCGGCGGCGGCGAGAGGAAAAAAAAGGGGAGCGCCGATACCAGCGGAGCGCTCCTTTCACGCGGCCGCCCATTGAGCGAGTCGTTAAATATTTTCGCAGGCCCGGCTGTCACCCCTCGATAAATCGTTATTTTTCCAGGGGATAAAATATTCGCGAGCGCGCGCCTCGCCAAAGGCATACCTACCTACCCTCCCTCCCCCCACCGAGCCACTGTGTGCATGCGTTTGGAAATTGGCATGGGCGCGCAGGACAGGTATACGGGCGCTTTACAATGTGCGCGACTCGCTTGCGCACACACGCACTGATACTTTTGTAAACATTATATTAGCCGGACGCGTGGCAATCGCGCGATTTGCTCTCCACCCCCTCGACTTCCAGTTTTCTCCCTCTCTGTCCCTCTCTCTCTGTCCCGGATGGGGTGGTCGACTACAACGGCTGGACTGTTGTGACGTGCCGTCTCTGTTTTCCGCGCACGCGCCGGCTTCGGTCTGTTTCGATGATCGGCCCGAATATGCCAGACAACGCGCGCCAAGCTCATTGTGGACATGATTATGGGCACTCGATGTGAATTATCGCGTCCGTCGGTGCACGTTAGCGCGCTGATTGTTACGGAGATGTCGCTCCGCCGTCGTCTCGAATGCGTTAGCATTAACGGCGGATTTTGCCGTTTCTTTTTGCGGATTACTATTTTGCGCGTGGTCTTTAGGAATGACAAGTCGGAGTGGTTATCGTTGGGTTTTTATTTTCAATGTTTCTGGGATGTTTTTTTTTAATTAAGCTTTATTTCTTTATTAAAAGCTGCCGCTTTTAAGGAATAAAGGTGAGCGTTTCTAAATGGGAGTGAAATGCGTTGTTAAGACATTAACTAATGAAAATGCATATAGAGAGAAGAGTGGTATTGTAGAGTAGGTCAATGATCGATCACTTTGAGAGCGACAAAGTAATAAACATTTTCGATTAACGGTGTGCTACTTTATGCCATGTTTTTTAATATTGAAAAAAAATTAAATACCTTTTTCTAATAAAAGAATTATAACTAAATAATTAGTATCAAATTTGAACTGTATTTACAATTTTTTGTTATTTTTTTATTTTTTTTATTTATTTATTTAAACCAGAAAATATACAATACAATGTATCCTACTATAGGTAAAATTTACCTGAGCGTAGGTC
>JAXIUT010049062.1:0-11233 GCA_035586675.1 Eurytoma californica | reverse complement strand
AATAAATGTGAATAAGCATAATTTTTACACTTTCATTATTAAATTGACTATTTCTTAACTAATTAACTAACTTTTAAAGTACTTTAAAATATTAAGTTATACTTGAAATAACTTACAATAATAACTTGCATTAATGTTATGTTGTTACATTAACATCATATTCTATTTCTTATTTTAAATATTTTTGCATAAAAAATTGCACTGTGCAGCCTTTGTGTATGGATGAATTATTTTCTATGATTTTTTTATATGATCTGTAAAATATAATTTATTTTAATTAATATTGGAACTTTTTATTGCATTTCTTTATCATTTAAAAGTACATTTATATTATTAATACTTATAGAAAAATGAGAAGTATAAGAATAATCTCATGTTAGTATTTTTATGTACAATCAAACTATACCCTAAATATTCAGATAATATGATATTATCATTTTTATTTCTTACAAGATTAATCATTGTTTTCATAAAAATACGATAGTAAAAAATGTGAGTTATAATATTATTTACATTGATATATGTATACAAAATTATGTTTACTATTAATTTTAACACTACTTAATATTAATCTTATTCACATTTAGAAAAGGAAATTATTTGATTTTCATTGTCTTTTCAATTTGAAAATAACATGTTTCTCTTCACATTTGGGCCCTTTGGTCATATTGTCTTTTAGTTGAGTTAATAACTAGAATTCGTAACATTCATGAACCTGAAATTAGCAGCTGTAAGTAGCAGCTAATATAAAACTATAAAGCGCAATATAAAATTATCTTTTTAAATTCCAGTTTAGTGTTATAAAAACTATTAAAAATCTCTAATAACACTAAACTTGAATAAGTTCTTATTGGCCCTTGATTTGAGCTGATAGCCAGCCGCTAGTTTGAAGTTCATGTAACACTGATCCCCAGATAGCACTGACAGCGATTTTTTTTTATATATAATTTTTTCAGCAGAACTTTGTCAAATTATGGCGATTTTTAAGTTATAGCTGAAAATACTTCACAAATCTTAATATAATATAGATTCAGAGTTAGACCCTTTTTCTATGCGTATTCTCGTGAATTACTAAATTTAAATTCATTGTAGTATATTATTAACCCGCAGAACGCATGTATATATTACAAAGAACAAAAATATATCAGATTTTTTAAAAAGGTATCAAATAAAATGCAACGAAACTCAACATTTAAGTGCAAAATTTAAGTTGTTTGTGGAATAAATTTCAAATAACTTCTAAACAGATTATAACTCTTGAATACAAAAGTGCAATATATGTACTTACTTAAAACCATTGTTATCAAATGTAATTACAATTAATTTTCTAACAAGATTTAAACAATTAAAAAAATCGCTATTACCAACAACTCTGGTGAAAAAAATTTTTTGTTTAAAAACGTGCAAAATGTTCAAAAGAATTTAAAAATATTCTCAAAAGCGTAATCTTTTTAATTTTGTTTGGTTTAATTTGGTTATATTTCGTTAAACACTTTTACATGTTATTAAATATTTTTAAACAAAAATAAATATTTTTACATGTTGAATTCTAATTATATCATTGTTTTTTAAAATATTTACTTTCGTTTAATAGTGTTCAAAAATAGAATTTCAATATGCACCGTGGAAAAAATTATAACTGAGAAGTATTTAGAAATACCTATAATTATTAAAAAAGTTCGATAAATGTAAGAAAATCTGAGAATTATTGTAATTTGGACAAAAATGTCAGTTTTTAGGTACGACCGCTACACGGAAGTGCCTTATATTTTCACTAGAGCAAAAAATGGGTGTATGTGCGATTTTGTTTGTTTATAAGATATGTCCTTTGGATTTCAACCGAAAAATTATTATGAATAAGAGTTACTTGTTCCTGTTCCTGGTACACATAGCTAAATACTAATCATATATGTTCCTATTCGTTATTGCTATTCAGATGAATAAGCTTTTAAAGAAAAAAATCCCTTCAAAAGTAAGCAATTTTCTTTAGATTTTTTTTAAATATTTAGGTATAGAAATCCTATTATATTTTTTTAAAGTGATGGAAACTTCCAGATAGTAGTCGTGTCTAAAAATATTACAAACATAATTAAAAGTATATAAGCAGTCAGTACTCGACTTATTAGACTACAACCAATTCATTTCAGCTGTAAGTATTAAATTAACCTTATAAAACTACGCAGTTTAATATAGCTAGAATAAACATTATCAAAATTTCTTTATTTTTTCTATCTATATTTTTTTAATGAACGATCACTTCTCGTCTTTTGGCACAAAGAATACCTCTTCATGTACGCTTTGAAAAAATATATTTGAGCTATTTGAGACTCAGACGAGGTGTTTTCCGCACTTATTTCCTTCTCGCGTTATCTGATCCTTGCCTGAAATAGCTAATTTTCTCCTCTTGTTGCACAATGTACCTTTTCAGGCACATTTAAAAAAAGTCCCAAAAGCGTTGAATTAAGAAAAATAACGCACGAATTTGTTTCTTTGAAGGTTTAAAAATTTTAAGGGAAACTTTAAAATCCAAATATGAGTCGAATTCTGTCTTTCCTTTTGGTTTTGATCTCAGTGATCGTGTTAATGGCTGGAGACGCCCTTGCTAATTGCCGTAAATAAACTGTTTTTTGCTTGAATTTAAATCATTTTCATTTACAATACTTCAATAGAGATTAATTATTTCTAAATCAGCAAACTTCTTTCATATTTTATTTTTCGCTTACATTAAAAATGCTACGATCAAAATAAAATTATGCGGAATAAATGTATTTTTAGTGATATAAATAAAACATACTTAAGGAATGTCTTTTATAACTAAATGAATTATCAATGACCTGATTAGTTCATTAATTTAAGCTGCACCGTAAATTCTTTAAAGTTTTATTGTAAATTGTCATCCTAAAATGTTTGGAGGCAAAAAGCTGCTTTTTTTTAAATGTAAAAAGGCGTTTTTCAATTGATAATCATCTGTCACTTGTTTGGATTCAATTTTAGAGAAAAATGATAAAGATAAAAAAGTAGTATATTTTGAGATCTACAACTTTTGTATTTAACATTTTTGTCAGAAACCAAATCCTTAAAAGTTATTGTCTAAAATACGCTTTTTTGAGCTAAAAACAACATTCAATCACGATTCTGTCAAGATTATTACCTTCTACAAAAAATTTTGTATATAAAAAAGATGTATTTTGTATAGCTCTAAAATGCATTTTCAGCTTTTTTTTAATAATCAATATTTTTCAAGATAGAGCAAGAAAACTGATTTTTTTTCATTTTTTGAATGTACTCTTTGTGCGGCTGTATGCGTAGGATTTTATGTAATGGGTCATAAACCTTATTGTCACCTTCTAGTAGTAAGACGAAGGTTCTGTGAACATTTCAGTCAATTCGGTTGAAATCCAAAGGACACATCTTATAAACAAACAAAATCGCACATACACCCATTTTTTGCTCTAGTGAAAATACAAGGCACTTCCGTGTAGCGGTAGTGCCTAATGAGTGACGAAACATGAATCTTTTACACATTTCTAAACACTACCGAAGAAAAATCCCCTCCACCAGGGTACCATCCGAGAATCGCACAAACGCATCCTTATCGCAAAATCACTTCAGAAAATAGTCTAAACTAAAAGTCACGATTGAAGAAGAGAAAAACGAAAAAAGAAAAAATAGAAGAAGAAAAGGAAAAGACGAGAAAACGAGAGAAAGAATTATGAGTAGAGTGTGTCAGTCTTGGCGTGATTGAGTTCATCGGGCCCTGGCGAAGCCGGGGCAGTTGCGCTCGTCGCTGCCGTCGCTGCACTCGAGGTAGCCGTTGCAGACGCGCGACTTCGGCAGGCACTCGCCCAGCGGGCAGCGGTGGCCCTTGCAGCTGGTCACCGTCGAGGGGACGTCGGTGCGCGAGGTCACCCGCTCGATCCAGCCCACGTAGTGGTGCACCTTCGTGTAGACGCCCGGCCGGCCCGGCCTACCGCAGCCGTAGCCGTTCGACGTTATTCCTTGAAGAAAATTGAAGCGGCGAAATTATTTTTCTGAACTACTGTTTTTATTTCTTTTATACGCGTATATTTAAATTTTAAAATGTAAGAATAGTAGATTATGCACCTAGGGAGTAAAAGTAAAAAATGTCTTAGATCGCATGTAATTGTCCGCCCAACATGCGATCTGAGGCCTTCTTTACTTACTCCCGTGGTGCATATACCATTTTTTTGCGTATGCATATACCATAGGGGCGTAAAATGCGTAACTTGGTTACCGCCCCTAGGGCGTAAAGTACGCACTTTACGCGCTGTGTGTAAAACAATTTTATAATACACAGAGAAAAAAATTGTTGATTTCAAAGAAATTTTACTTGATTCGAGTAAATGATTTACTAGAATCGTTTACTACTAAACATATAATTTCTTTAAAACAAGGAATATTATTTTTACGGTGTAACAAAATATTTATTTCAAAGAAAAAAAATATTGTTTACAAAATAAAAATGAAATAATTTGATCTAAGAAAATATTTGTTTAATTCACATAATTTGAATTTGATATGAAAAAAATATCTAATGAGAATAAATAAATATATATACTTAAATTTAAAGAAAAGCAGTATTTATTAATAAAAAGGCATTTCTTATATGAATGTAATAGAAAGTAAATAATAAAAAGTAGGTATTTGTAAAATAGTGCAGAGAAGTATAAAATAAAGAAACCATTATTATTTTTTATATACTATATTGTTAACTATGTAATTAAAAGGCAGTCCAATGCCCGTTAAATTTATATATAAATAAATAAATAAAAAATATGTAGAAAAGTGTACCTTTATGTTGAATTAAACATTTTTTACGTTTTTATACAGGATCTTACAAAAAATCTTTTTCAACGATAATCAAAAATTTTTTAAATGTTGAATATGTTAGAAACTCTAATAAAATGAAAGAAAACGTAACAAAAAGTAAAGAAAAGTAAAGAATAAAATGTAAAAGATGTCGGAAATGCTACAGAATTTTACATTTTTTTTCTTTTCTTCTAACATTTTATTAATTTTTTTTACCGAATATCAAAAATTTTTTAAATTTTGAAAAAGTAAGAAACTGTAACAAAATGAAAGAAAAGGTAACAAAAAGTAAAAAAAAAGTAATTAAATGTAAAAGATGTTCGAAATCCTACATAAAAATACGGTATCTTACAGATTCATACTAGCTCTTCCGATATTTTTACACTTTTTTATATTTTGTTACATTTTCAATTTCCGCTAGGGTAGGCTTTTTTCCTTTTGTGCGGAGGTGTGAGAAAAGTTGGGGGTAAGGGAACTGTACTCTTTTTTTTCTGGAATTGTGTTGGAATTCAAAAGAGATGCGTGTGCGTTTTCTATTGTTGTGGGTCCGTTTTGAGAAGTGAGGAATAAATGTGTTCTTTCTTTTTTTTTAGAAACGTTTTTGAAGTTTTTGTGGCTTTACGGTCATTTTGTATGTGTACACTGCAATATATTTACAAGACATAAAGAAGGATACTTAAAAAAACACAGAAATGCAGCAGAAAGGCATTCAAACTTTGTTATTGTTTAGAACTTCTCAAAGTATGAATTTAAAAAAAAAACTAATCGCAGGTAGTGAAGAGAAAGTTAATAAGAAAAATAAGGGTGAAACAAGTACGAAAATCACCTAATTTTTGTATACTAATTTAAACCTAAGGTATTATTTAATACGTATCAGCAAAATTTAATAAAGTTAATAGTACAAGAGAATTAAAAAAGCTTAAATAATATATTAAACGTATGTAATAATTTTACATAAAGCAGATATTTTATAACACTTAGGATAGGCACAAAAAGTAGTATTTTGCGCGCAGAGTGATTTTTTAAAAATAATATTACAAAAAAATTTTGAACGTAGATTTAAAAATAAAAATTGTAATCGATTGTTTAAAAATTTAAGTTTTTAATGAATTTCTCAAATACATTACCTATGCTGTTGAAAAAAGTACTTGTAATATTAAGAAACCTACCGTGAAGAGTATATTTATTGTCCGATTCAGAGCAGACAAGGGGACCCCCGCTGTCACCGAGACAGGCATCCCTGCCGCCGTCTTTGACACCCGCACAGAGCATACCAGAGGTGATTCGATACAGTGGTAGGAACAAAGTTTTCCTTCGGCATTCTTCAGTCGATATCAATGGGAGCTCAACTTCTTGAAGAGTGTCGGCTAAAATTGATAATTAATTTACACATAATGTAAAATAAGAAATATTAATTTATTCACGAAGTTTAACCCTTTCATATCTCGTATCTACTTGTAGATAGATAAAAAAATTTTTGTAAGAAATAGAATGTTATCGTAGTTCTTCACTAAGATATGGACAATCCAGAAAAATTTGTTAACGTACTTCACTAACACTTGGATGCGTAAGTGATGATATATTTTAAAGATGTATTTTATAAACTAAAAATAAATTAAGAATAAAAAATCATTAGATATTGTAAACAAAGATATAAATTCCTGAAGAAAAAGTTCTTCAAAGTCATGAATTTCTTAGATATTTTATTTTATTTCAATGTGTAGGAGGTCATATATTTCTTCTTAAACAATTGAGATTTTGCATGAAAAATTGCATTAGATCCATCAGATAGAATATCGAAAAATAATCGAGATGTATTTTTTCTTTTTTCAATTTAACACTTATAAAAAAAGATATGGCAAGTTAAAATTTACGACAAATATAACGGCATAGTATATCTATATAGTGTACAATCGTCATGTCATCGCAACTTTTCAAATCGCTATATCGTCATTAATAAACGTTAAATTGAAAAAAGAAAAAATACGTGTCGAATATTTTTTGATATTCTATTAGACATAGTTAATAACATTTTATTTTATTTTTCATGCAACATCCCAATTATCTAAAAAATCTAAAAATTCTTCATAAGTTGTTACATCTTAAAAAATTAAGTTTTATTCCCTACAAATTAATTATTTCAAAATTTTTTATGGTGAATCTTTGGATAATTATTTAAGAATTGAAAAGAGACCCTGCACAGTGAAATAAAATTAACAAATTTAAGATTTAAAACAATATTTTCTTTGAGAAATCACATCTTCACAAAATAAAAGATTTTACTTTTAATTTTTTGAAGTAGAATGAAACAGGCGATCTCGACGAACGAAAATGTATTTTATTAATTTGCCGACGTTTCGATGTTTTTGGTGAACATCTTCATCAGGGCTGAAAAAAATTACAAAAAAGAGAATTCTTGAAGTCATGAGTACGCACAATTGTTATAAAAATCACAGATGCTCATAAAGAGAACCACATTTGCTCTTTATGAGCATCTGTGATTTTTGTAAAAATGGTGTGTACTCGTGACTTCATGAATCCTCTTTTTTGTAACCTTTTTCAGCCCTGATGAAGATGTTCACCAAAAACATTGAAACGTCGGCAAATTAATTAAATACATTTTGGTTCGTCGAGATCGCCTGTTTCATTCTACACAAATACTGCTCCCGAACGTTCGAGTCATTTACTAAAAAAAAATTAAATGTTTTTAGTTTATATAATATACTTTCTAAACAATTCCCGAATAGCACCAAACGTTTTAAAACCGTTTTTAAAACGTTTTTTTAGTCGAAAAACGTTTAGAAAAAGTTTTATGATATTAATTTATTGATGTATTTGTTTGTTTATTTATTTATTATAAATTCAATGTGCTAAAAAGTTTTAAGCAAATATAAATCGACTTGAATCTCAATATTTGTGCAGACATTTGTCCTCAAAATTCAGTACGTTTTGCTCTATCTGTAGCCGTTTCCCAGATATTTAATAACAATAAATAAATAAATAAATATCATAAAACGTTTATAAACGTTTACGAAACTTTTATAAAATGTTTATAAAACGTTTTAAATAACGTTTATAAAATGTTTTAAATACTTTTTTTGCGGATATGTAGGACGTTATTAAAACGTTTGGTGCTATTGGGGTTACCATGACTCACTAATCAAATATTAGTTAATTATTAATGGGTAAACAACTACCTTGACACTCATTCATTTTATCAATCTTAGAAATAAAATCGGTATAAGCGAACAAATCCTCGCGATCTTACGGAATATCCTGCCGATCTCGAACAACTGACCCCAGCCAGTGACGGTGCAGGTGGTGCCGCTTTTGGGCTCGGTGCTGGGCAGGCAGATGGGCCTGGCGTAGTCGCTGAATACGAGCGGCTTCTCCAGCCTGAGCAGCGCGATGTCGTTGATGAAGCCGTTGTCCACGTAATCCGGATGCAGTATTATGTAGTCGAGCCGGATCACCTGCTCGAACGGACTCGGGAAGCTGCCCCGACGAGTCGCGCCTATTCGCGCCACCCAGTACTCGTCTTGCGCCCTGAAATAGTTAATGTGTGTTTATTCGTTTTTTTTTTCTCAAAATGTATTTAATTCAACGGCAATTTGTTTGTTAGGGATTTGAAAAGAATACGATTGCGAATCAATTGTTTATTTATTTATGATATTTTGAGGGATTTTGTCACCAGCTTCAGGTCTGAATTTAAATTATTTAAAAGAAATTAATTTTTGTATGTTGATGGAATTTAAGGTTTAATACAGTTTATGGTAGAGTCAATTTGTAGTACCTTTACTTTTAATTATTATTAATGAATTTTTAAAAGTAAAATTGAGGAGATAAGCTGTATATTTTAAAACAGGAAAAGTAAAAAATGTTGATATGATAGAAGGAACGTTTTAAGTTTTTTTGGTACTTATTTGGTCAGATCGACTAACTATTAAAAAAAGTAATTTTTGAGCATTGAATATTTATCTAAATCTTAAATAATGTGTGGAATTACAAGTAAGGACTCATATACGATTTTGTAAAAGAAATGCGTAGTCATCAAGTAAATTCAAAAAGAAATTTATAAATATAAAATTCTTTGGCTGCTAAACAAAAAAGTCACATTTTTGAGATTTTGAAAAAACGCGGGATTAATGTTTGCATCAATCTGTAAGAGTGAAAATAAGCAACTCCTACAAATTACACTTATTGTTTAATAATTTGTTTAGAATTCTCGTAGTTGGTATAGTAGTTTTTGATTGAAGAATAATAATAATAGTTCAATTACAAATTGACTTCACATTGAACATAAAGTTATTCCAAAGTCACTTTTTTAACCCTTCAACGCCCAGTGTTAGGCGTAAGTAACATTTCAAAAAAGCATTTATCTCATGTTTTTAGTAAAAAAATCTAATAACATAAAATAAATTTATGGATGTTATAACCTGCATTATTAGGTATCGTTTGCAATAAATTTTAACAGTAAAATGTTTAAGACAGTTGAGAAAACAAAGAAAATCTCAAAATAATTTTTTTGCAGAAATATCTCCATTTAAAGATATCATATATAAAAACAATTTTTGAGACTCCAAAATTTGAGGGAACTTAATATGGTCGTCAAAGGGTTAAATGCGGTTTGTTTTATTACACAAAATGAACAGCTTCTCGACGAAACTCACCGAAACGTCATGAATAAATAAATATCTGACTTAAAAAGACTACATCCGCTTTGTCAATCTTTATAAGCAAAGATAACTGATTGTAAATCGCAGTGTAATACATTTTTCACTTTTCATCAAGTTACATCAATCTAAATGATTTTCTTAATTTCTATAAATATTTTAATTTCAATTTTATTACACACTTGGTCGCAGGAAATTTAGAAACTATTTTTGTAGATTTTTGCAAAATATACCTGTAAAAGCAGTGTGCAGCCGATACGATCCACCTGTCGTTTATAATAGCACCGCCGCACTGATAGTCGCCCTCTTTGTAAAGCGCCACTTGCCAGGGCCAACTACCGGCCGACGAACTGCCACCTCCGACGATCCTGTAACGACGAGTTCGAGGCCACTCTCTTAAATGTCCCCAAAATATTGCAAACATTTTACATGTAACTAACCAGCTATGTAAAATTTAATCATTTAACTACAGTTTGTTTCACGATTTCTACATCATGTAAAAAAAATTACATTTCTCTTTCTACAGATTGAAATATAGCGTACAATGCAAGCAAAAATGTATTAGTTACATTTGACTATTTCCTTGGGTTCCTTTAAAAAAAAAGATTATTTACCTTGCTTGAGATGGCACTTGAGTCCTAATTCCACATTCGAAGTTCTTGCATTTCACTTTGAGTACCTGGCCACTCGAGCACTTCGTCTTTTTAAAAGACAAACTCGTTCTATCCGTCGATCTGTCATCGTTGAAGGACAGACTGTAATACGTCGCATCGCCAGACGGACTGTCTTCCTGCACCCTTTCTACCTTGTCGAAGTCCCTGAAAAAGATTGATTATTTAATTAGGACTCTTCTGAAAGTTTGTACCTTAGATGTTATACATTATACATAAAAATTTGCTATGACCAGCTTTGCAAATGGATAACACATAATGAAAACATTTAAAGTATACATTGACTAATCATACAACTCTATTTTTAAAGAGTAATAATTTTTTGTACAAAAATTCTTTCTTTAAAAGTTAAGAACACAAGAAAGGATCATACAATGTTATAATATTTCAAAAATACACATTGAGTAATTAATGCATATTAAAAATAATAATTGTTAACAACACATTTTTTTAAATTAAGCACATGAAATGTTTGAATGTTATCTCACCTGAGATGTATCATCAACAGTTTACAAGTAAAATACTTACTACAAAATTTTTTACATTTCAAGAGAGGAATACATTACAGAATGGATTATATACATTAAAATCAATTAAGAGACATTGTCAAATATTGCATCACTCTAACAAAACAAAACTCTATTTTTAAAAGTAAAGTACACACGAAAAATACATGATCTCACCTGAGATTTTTCTGAAGTGTCATTTAATACGAATCGAACATCCTTAAATGTATGCAGTAAAATGAAATTTAATTACTTTTTCAACGAACAACAAAGTCCTTATAGAGAATTGCGGGGTATAGTGGGCCTTGAGGTATAGTGAGCAATGGGCCAGTGGGTCACTTCACAAAATATGTTTTTTTAAAAAAAGTACTTTATATCGACAGTTGGGGTGAAGGAAGTCTTAAGTCCAAAACCGATTTCAAGAAAGTCCTTAGTCCAATAAATCGATTTAAAGAAAGTTCTAACTTCACTGGAATTCAAATAGTATATTACGTACCTGGCCCTGTATAATAAGAAATGTCTCAGATCACATGTAATTGTCGATCGAGGCGAA
>JAXIUT010049041.1:0-11236 GCA_035586675.1 Eurytoma californica | reverse complement strand
AAAAGGGAACCTATCCACAAAGTTTCATCAAAATCAACAGAACGGCAATTTCCATAAGGTTTGTGCGGGGTCCTTTAACCCAGAATGTGTTTATGGTCTTAATATCAAACTAAACGGTATTAAACATATACATTATATAAAAGGAGAACAGACAAGCAAAACTAACATCGAGAATTTAAAACTAAGTATGAACCAATAGAAGCGGTATTTACAAAAATTAATGATAAAGCAGACAAAAATGCGAAGAAAACATCAAAACAATGCCCAAACACTCCAGGTAATAAGACTCAGCTAAACGCTGGCCAATAATTGTACCGAGCAGGCCATGCAAGGGAGTCAACAACAAGCAACTGCTGTTGATACCATCTTAACGAGGTTAGACGAGATGGCCCGCACTGCGGACAGACAGCATGCGGACGAACATGCAAGAAGCACCAGGCAAGCTATGGCGGTCAACAAATTGCAAATGGAAATGTGACAATTGCAATAACAAATGCAACAAATGCTTCAAGGACGTATCCCGGGGCAACAATCAATGCCAATGTCAAGCACGAGGATTGACATTGGCCACAACAGGAACAGACAAGGGAACGGTCCGGTTCACGACCAAAATCCGCAACAAGGGAGAAGGGGGGTGAATTTTCAGGACACGTTCGACCTTCACTATCCCCAGAAAAGAGGGATGGGAGAGGACCTCCCAACACCCATCCAGTCTTCGCCTCAACACGCACAAAACACGTGGAGAGGCGAATATCATCAGAGTGCCACACAATTCAGCCAAGCCGGCCGAGGTCATGAGGACCCAAGCCGCATCGTAAGCCTGTGGAACCTCAGGTTCTCGGCAGCGCCCGGAGAGAACGTGGAAACGTTCATCCGAAAGTTCGAGGAAAATGCAAGAGCCTCGAGACTAACAGAGAGTGACATGTTGGCATCATAGCAATCAGAAAGGAAGCGGGACGACCTGGCAAAAGTTTTGTACGCCCTTCAAGAGAATAGTACGCCGTGACAGATGCAATACGATTGATGACCTCGTGAAAGAGTGCAACACGGCGGAATATACACTCGTAAGAGAAAAGTGACAGAACGCCCCGAACGTTACTGTGATGCCGGAGGCATTTCTGCCCACAACGGTGAAAGCGGCAAAGCATGCCACACAACCACAAGTGGCAGCTACAGCGCTACCGCCGACAGAAGACGACCAAAATAGGCCGATAACTGTCAGGCACATGCAAGACCTGGCAGCTGCGATAGCCAAAGAAATCAAGAAAGGAAGTCTCCAACAGCCAACCCTATGGCCAACCGAAGACCAATCAAAAAGGTCAACAAAACGAGAAAGGCAAAGAACAGGCCCAAAATTCTGGGTCAACCAAAAGCCAACCTAAAGAACCCATTAGGTGCTATGGGTGCCAGAAAGAAGGGGTAATCAAAGCCTTCTGCCCCAACTGCTCGCCGGGAAACGAGCAGACGGGGGGGGGGGGGGCAGACGAAATAATTGACCTCCCCACAGAGGTTGGTATTGAGCAAACAACACCATCCACAGCCCAACAAAGTCCGCCCAAGGGAGTCGGAGACCTTGGCAGACGACCAATGGTAAATTCAGAGAAAAGATGGTGGCTACCACTCGAAGGAGGTTAACACTTTTGCGCGCTGTATAACACAAGCGTGGAAATAACAGTCATGGGCCCGATTAGACTGCAACTAATTAGTGCGTGCAATCGAGAACTACTGCCAAGCGAGCACGCTGCGGTGCGACTCGCTGACGGT
This sequence comes from Eurytoma californica, assembly GCA_035586675.1. Taxonomy (NCBI): domain Eukaryota; kingdom Metazoa; phylum Arthropoda; class Insecta; order Hymenoptera; family Eurytomidae; genus Eurytoma; species Eurytoma californica. The sequence goes on along the minus strand of JAXIUT010049041.1, from coordinate 9,472 downwards.
AGACCTAGCTTGCGACGAGTTCGCTTTCGCATATTTGGACGACATTAAGATCATGTCAGAGACGTTCGAGGAGCACCTCGAACACCTCAAAATAATCTAAAGCCGCCTACGAAAGGCGGGCTTAACGATAAACAGGCAAAAAAGTAAATTCTGCCAAACAGAGGTACAGTTTCTGGGCGTGGTGCTAAATCAAAAAGGGTTTTGCCCCGACCCAGAAAAGATCAAGCCGGTACTCGAGTACCCGGCCCCCAAGAACCTCAAACAGTTACGCAGATTCTTGGGGATACCATCATGGTACAGACGATTTTTAAACAATCTCGCTACGATTGCCATCCGCTCACTCAAATGTTAAAGAAAGATCGCAAGTATGAGTGGACGGAGGAACACCAAACAGCATTTGGGCGCAATCAAAGCTGTAATAACTTCTGTGCCGGTACTTCAAATTCCAGACTTCGACCAAGAATTTGTAGTCCAAACAGATACGAGTGACACTGGAATTGGAGCAGCGTTACTCCAAAATATCGACGGCCGCGAACACGTGTTGGAGTTCGCCAGTCGAGTTCTCTCCTCGGCGGAGAGAAACTACAGCATAACAGAGAGAGAATGCCTCGCGGTGGTGTGAGCGAAGGTTATATCTTCAAGGTCATCACGGATCACAGCAGTCTGAGGTGGCTGCGAAACATTAGCAGCCCCACTGGAAGACTCGCGAGGTGGGCCTTCGAACTACAAGGCCACTCATTCACGGATGAGTACCGGAAAGGGGCGCTCAACCACGTTCCTGACGCGTTTTCCCGAATGTTTGAAGAGAAAAAGAATCTCATGGACAGACGAAACAACCGACTAGTGGTACCTCGAACTCGTAAAAGAAATAAGAGAGAACCCTCCTGCGGATCCGCAATACAAGCTGATCGGAGGTAGAGTATATTATTACGACCCCGATCAACTAGTGAAAAACGTCTTAGGCGAGGACGCCCAATCGTGGAAGCTCGTCGTCCCCCAAGGAAAAAGATACGAAATATTGCTCGAGTGCCACGATAGCCCAACGGCGGGACATCTTGGCCGCGAAAAGACTCTCGCGAGAGTCGCGAAGCATTATTACTGGCCACGCATGGAGGCACGCGTCGCTAAACACGTTCGGCGATGCCAAGTCTGCCAACAATGCAAGGTGGAACAGAAACCACCTGCAGGACTTATGGGCCGTCGATTAGTGGAGCAACCCTGGCAGTATGTCGCTGGAGACATCATGGGCTCGCTCCCCAGAACAAAGAGAGGTTTTGAATACATCTTGGTGTTTTAAGATCTATTCACCAGGTGGATGAAAGTGATTCCACTCCGCCGTGCCACAGGCGAGGCAATACTCGCAGAGGTCATTAGATGCGTGTGACTCCGATTCGGTACACCCGAGGTGTTCATTTCGGACAATGGGACAGAATTTAAAAACCGCCTGATCAACGAGTTCTTAACCGATAAAGGGATACGTTACGAGACAACTTCCCCATATCATCTCTAGGCTAACACCGTAAAAACGGTTAACCGCACAATAAAATAGATGATCGTCGCGTTCATCCAAGATGAGCACGACCACTGGGGCGAACATCTCGCAGATGTAGTCCACGCATACAACAACTCTAAGAGTAGCGCCGTAGGTACGAGTCCTGCGTTCCTAGTCTATGGCCCTAAGCCACTCGACTCTGTTTTTCGCAGAGAAGCGAACACCTCCCAGGAAAAGCGCGAAGAAGAAGCGATCGACCAGTAGGCGGAACGCATGCAAATGTTCTCCGCGATACTCGACGTAGCCGCAGAAAACTCCGACAAAGAAAAAGACAGACAGGCCCGGTATCACAATGCGGGTCGTCGCCTGGTCGAATTCAAAGTCGGACACCAAGTTTGGAAGAGGAAAAAAGTCCTCTCCAACGCAGTAAAATGAGTGGCCGGTAAACTTGCCAAGTTCGCCGGACCGTACGAAGTAACCAAGATTCTCGGCATAAACACGTACGAGCTACGTGACCGAGAAGGACGCATGGCTGCACCAATTCACATCGAACAAATGAAGCCATACGTCTGCGAAGAAGAAGTTCCGGAGGATAGCGGTACGGAAGAAGAAAATGACGTCGAGGTCGACGCCCGACCTTCGGGGGAAGGCGGGACTCGTGTGTCGAGACCCACGTCTCCATCAGCGAATGCTGATGATAATGCGGCGGACGCTGCCAGCGGGCAAGCGTCACAAGCGAACGCGGAAAATGTAACTGCGGACGCTACCAGCGGGCAAGCGTCACAGGCGGGGAGCGCCCCACCTGCGAGCCAAGTTGTAAAGCGACCGCGCGGCCGCCGCGAAAGGCAGTGTATCATGTTCAACGGCAACCTCCCGAGAAAAGAGTTGTAACCACGGGTAAGAAACCGGAGCGTCCTCCCGGTTCCGTAAATGCGCCGAACACCGATTCGCCGGTGTCGCTATCCCCGTTGAGAACGCGCGCGCAGCGTCGAGCTGCAAGCCTGGAGTAATCCCCCCTTTAAGATAAGACCTTGGGTGAAGGTCATGGTCAAGTTGATGGTCTTGGGCGAGATCCAAGTCAATCGATGCATCCAAATATTTTGAAAACTGTGCATCCGAAAAAAAATGTTAAATGAATACAAGTTACAGGGTTCGGAGGGGGTCAACTAATGGTGACCTTTATCATGACCTTGGGGTCAAGGATGTAGCTCATTTGAAGGTCATCGATTTTTTTAAATATGTATGTAGAAACCCCTATTTTTGACTTCATATTCTGAAAGAGTGGGAAATTTTACATGTAGATACGTATTTATGTCAGGAGTCAGGTTGACCCACGAGACCAAGGTTATTGCCATATGGCCCTCTAGAAACCTTACAACTATCATTTTGTGTTTTTCAATAGGAGGTTATCCTGCAAAGTTATTCAGGGTGATCGATTAAAATGTCTAATACGGCCTTCCATGTTCATTTTTACATTTTTAGTAGAGATTTTGACCCACATAGGTCACCCTGACTCCTGACATAAACAAATACGTATCTACACGTAAAATTTCCCACTCTTTCAGAATATAGTCAAAAATAGGGGTTTCTACATACATATTTGAATAAATCGATGACCTTCAAATGACCTGCATCCTTGACCCCAAGGTCATGATAAAGGTCACCATCAGTTGACCCCCTCCAAACCCTGCAACTTTTGTATTCATTTAACATTTTTTTTAGAATGCACAGTTTTCAAAATATTTGGATGCATCGATTGACTTGAATCTTGACCAAGACCATGACCTTGACCCAAGGTATTATCTGAACGTAAAATTTCCCGCTCTTTTAGAATATGAAGTCAAAAATAGGGTTCCTATTTAAAAAAATTGACGTCCTTCAAATGACCTTGACCCGAAGGTAAATATATTAAAGGTAAACATATTAAAGGTCACCATCAGTTGGGCCCCTCCAAACCCTGCAACTTTTGTATTTAAATTTCTTTTATTGGAGGTCATCCTGAAAAGTTAAAGGGGGTGGCCAATTAAAATGGGACACCCTGTATATTATATTCCTGCAGTATTTGATCTGCAACGTGTATTAATTAGCGAAGAGCAGTAAATATAATAAAATTAATAGATAATAAATTAGATAAAGGACTTAAAGTTATATTTATTATTACATAATATATCAACTAATTGTCTGACCTTTACTAACATTTATTTCGTTCGATTATGCAGTTGAAATTATTAATTTTAAAATTAATAATTTGATCCTTATTATAAAGTATTCATTTTTTTCGAAGTTATTTATAATTAAAAAGAAAAATTGAAAGTTTCATTTTTCATGCAAGCAATAATTACACGTGGGTGGTCACTCTCATTTAAGGTTAGATTTACTTCATCATGTTGATTACATATTACCATAACATTTCTTACATATCTTCCTCTTTTGTTTCTGTTAAAGTCACTCTTGTAGAATAGGTCTAGAGACTTCTTACTAGGCTAATTTTGTCACAAATTTAATATACTTTTTTAATATTTACTCAAAATTTTATTTATTATTATAATTTTTTGTTTTATGTGATTTTATTATAGATGTAAGCCTCAGTTAAACAGAATATGTATAGATTAATGTACGGCAAAATTATTTTATTAATTAATTATTGAAAAGAATTTAACTTACTTGTTGAACCTGCGTTAGGAATAACGTGGAAAGTATGCGGATCTCTAAGTTTAAGTGTTGATGTTTCTCCAAATATAGATTGCCTAGTACAATCACTTTGTACGTGAAATATTTGATCCTAAAATAATAACAAACTTTAACAGCATATTAAGATACGTCAACTAATTATTTTTATAGTACAGCACTGCATTTCTTTTAGTTGAATTATTTAGTTTATGTTTTAGTTGGTGCTCAGAAGTAGAACATAATCTTATCTATTCTTTCAATCGTTTTTATAACAGAGAAATGTATATTACAGTGACTGATCAATTTTCGCTTTATTCACTTGATATATCTTTCTAAAATGTACTATCGTAAAGAAAAATGAACTGCCAAGAAGAGTGTAAGGGGTTTGGAGTAGCGATTTGAATAAAACTTGGAACAAAATTTTTGTATGCCAAAATATGAAGAAAGTCAAAAAATTGGGACCTGACACTCAAAGATCTCGGGACAGGATCCTGCTGAAAATAATCGCATGATAATCACATGATAATTACACGATAATCATATGATAATAATCTGATAAACACATGATAATCATCTGATAATCATCTGATAATCACATGATAATCACATGACATTTTGCTGTGATAATCATTTGATAATCGTATGATTCATATCATCATATAATATGATATAAATTTGGATCATGATCGATGGTTATATAAATCGTTTTAAATAAAGTATAAATAAATAATTGTACATTTTTTTAATAATTTTTTTGAACAATCACATGATTATCATATGCTCAGCAAGTGATAATCATGTGATAATTATCTGATAATTATATGATTTTGAAAAAAAAAATTTTTTTTTAATTTTACAATTAATTTATTACTTTATTTAAAATGTTTTAAATAATCATTTTTCATGATCGAAATTTGTATTAACCAAATAATTTTTTTGTTAATGCGCGTTAAACGATTTATTACATATTCTGAAATATCAACCCTACTAAAAAATCTCAGATGAGATGTCAAGTGAATTCTCAGGTGACTTCTCACCTGAAATATCACGCTAAAAATCGCTGGTGACTTTTAAAATGAAAGTTCGTGGTAACTGTATCTTAACGTGTTACCATCCTGGCGGTACATCCAAAAACACGCTATACAACCTTTTCCAGTCATTTTACATTTTAAATATATTTTATTTTTGTTGAAAATGTCAGTTGAGATTAACCAAGATGTTTTCAAAAGTTAAATATTTTGTTTTTATACACACTGCGCGTAAAGTGCGAACTGTACGCCCTGCTAGCAGGGCTTAAAGTGGGCAATGTACACCCTAGACATCACTTTACGGCGAGGCAATTTTTAATCGCCAACCCATCTATGTACATTATTATGACAAATAAAATGTTACTATTGAAGTACACAACAATTTCAGCTTCTTTTATCTGCATGCATGTTGGGAAAAGCCGGGCAGGAGAAACGATGCCGCGAGTGTGAGGTTAAACTAAGCTTAGGTTAAACATAGATTAATGTGAACGATGGGGCTCGGACGTGCGAGTAAGGTAGGACGAGTGCACACGGGCACTCAAGCGCAGGTGCCGGCGAGCCACAAACGGCAAACTCCCGCAGCCAATCAGGCAGCGCGCGCCGTTCGCCCCAGCCGGCTGCAACAGCCGTTCCGCTCGGAAGGAAATCGAGCCGATATCTGCGTTCTTTCGGCAACGATTAAGAAAATTTTTTTAATAACTCGCTTCGTTCGGGCGGCAACTTCACGCCCGCCCCGTCGCCCGCCCGACGCACACACACACATACATACACATACTCGCACACCATTCCACATTCCCTGCACTACGTAACTGCACACATACACATACACACACACCAATCCGCACTTCCCGCACCGCACAACTGCACACACACATACACACATACACACATACACATACCCACACGACCAAATACATACACACCAACTATTCCACACTGTCCACCAGACACACGCCGTACCATACCCCCACCGTACACACACAGCTATCATTCCACACACCCGTCACGCACACCCACCGTACCACAGTCCCCATCACATACACACATACATCCACCATTATGCACTCCACAGTCTGTCTGTCGCGGCGTGTACCCCCACACTACCGACCGCCCCACTATTCCCGCCACCACTACCACTACACGCAGAAAACAAATATGGCTCGTGGGCAGTGAAGGCCTCACGGCAGTGAGCGGTGCAACTTGTCACCACGAGGCGGCGTGGCATCCTCGCGCTTGATCGTGCTTCAACTGTCAACCGCCGCGACGAGATTCACGCTCTCTGAGGTTGACCATTCACCTCGTATGGACGTGATTGCACGCCGGTGAGAACGTGTTACTGTTGAGCATAACTGTCGCGAGTGCTGAAGCTGCAATACGACCGTATACGTTAGTAAAAATTGTGTTTAGTGTTTATTATTTGTTTATTGTCTTAGAGACTGTTTTTTAATTATTACAATTATTAGTGTGTCAATAAATTCAATGTGACAATGGACGAGATTGTGAAAAAATTACTTGAAGAGTGGAATTTGCCTGGATTACTGTATTATTTTCACGGTATGTAGATCGAGTAAACATGAATATCTATACATTTAAACTCATTGAATTATTAATTACAGTGAATAATGTAAATCTGAAAGTTTTTGTACTGTAGACTAAAAACAAAGATTTTAAAATCTGAATGGAAACCAACTAAACAGGATATAGCTGCTTCATTCATACAGCATGTACAGGTTCGTTTAAACTTACATTTGATTAAACATCATTCATTAGTTTTGTTATTTGCTAATAATAAATGTTTATTTTTACATTTTTACTTTTTTAAATAATTCTGGTTGCTTATAAAAATTTTGTTTTTAGAGTCACGAACAACTTAATGAATTAATTTCCAATGTGCAAAAGAGATATGAAGGTTTTGTTGTTCAACCATTCATTGTATTTTGCGGTAAATTAGATGCGCTGGAATGTCGTCACGTAGTTGTTGATACTTACGTATACGATTTTGAAAACGTCTGTGAAGCAGTTGATTTCCTTTATAAACTTTTCTTCATTCTTAAAATAGAATTTCCTTTTGTTTGTGCGCACGTGTGGTCCTTTTTTCAAAAAATTATTTATTGTATGGACATAGAAAGACCTCTTGTAGGGAAACCACAAATAAATGCATTAGCTAGTTGTTTATAAAATTTTTGTTGACTATTTTATTGCCTGGTTTTTTACAATGAATTTAGATAAGGAAATTACTAAATTTACGTGCCGATTATATGACAATTTGAATTTATCAAGAACTGACATACAATTTATTATTAGTTTGATGCAAAACTTTATAAAAGAGACTTATAACTCTTTCCTTTTACAAATGCTAAATAATTCATTAAATAATGCTGTAAGCAACGAAGTTTTTGAAGAAATGAAACATGTTTTTCAAACGTACAATGATCCTTTTAAACAATATGATACTGAATATAAAAGGCTACAGATTTTTAAAAGCTTGAAATTATACGAGGAACCTGAAATACTAGCCATAAATTCTATTACCAAAACTAGATCAGACGGAAATATTTTAACTTATAAGAATTCAGCAATTTCAGTCTTTCAAGTCAATTTAAAATACGCTTTTAGTAGATTATTGCAACTTCCTGGCTTGTTTGATAGTATGCAAAACTATATTAAATTTTTAAATCAAGAAAAGAATTTATTGATTAACTACATTCAAGGAGAATCATGGCAAAGACAAATAAAAAATTTTAACAAAAACGGTATTGTTTTACCTCTCTTTATTTATTTTGATGATTTGGAGACAAGAAACGCGTTGGGAAGCCATTCAGGAATTAATGAGGTAGGTGCAGTGTATGCAACTATCCCCTGTATGCCTCCATCTTTCGCATCTAAATTGGAAAGTATTATATTATGTACTTTATTTTACTCAAAAGATCGAAAAATTGTCGGCAATGAAATTTTTAAGCCACTAATAGATCAGTTAAATAATTTACAAGAGGGTTTTCAAATTACTGTAAATAATATAAATCATCAAATTTTTTTGGTACCGAGCTTAGTGTTAGGAGATAATAAAGGACTAAATTCGATATTCGGTTTCGTCGAATCCTTTACGTCGACTTTTTTTGCCGTATGTGTTACGTAAAATCAGCTGACGCACAAACATTAATAACCGAAAATGAATCTATTTTAAGAACTGTAGAAAAATATGAAAATGATATTATATTACCTAATCATAAACAGACAGGTATCAAAGAAAAATGCATTTTCAACGAATTGAAAAATTTTCATTGCATACAAAATTTTTGCGTCGATGTAATGCACGATTTCTTTGAAGGCATTTGTAACTATGTAGTGTCAAAAATATTATTAACATTTATTGTTGAAAAAAAGTATTTCACGATGGATTATTTAAATTATAAAATTCAAAGTACTGATTTCGGGTTTGAAGCAGCAAATAAACCACCTTTGTTAAGTTTGAATTATTTAAAAAATAACAATAAATTGAAGTTGAGTGCAACGGAAAGTCTCTTTCTCACCAGATATTTAGGATTCATAATTGGTGATGAAATACCAAAATATTGTAAAGAATGGAAATTATACATAAAACTGCGAGAAATTTTACAAATTTTAACTTCACCTTTTATAATGCAGTCCCATATTAATAACTTAAAAATGCTGATACAAGAACATCATAAGTTATATTTAGAATTATATGGTAGTCTTAAGCCGAAATTCCATTTCTTGCTGCATTATATAAGGGCAATCATACAAAATGGTCCAGTGTGTAAGAGCTCATGTATGAGATTCGAATCCAAACATAGACACATAAAATTAGCCTTACAATATTCTGCTTCCAATAAAAATATTTTAAAAAGTATTGGTCAGAGGTACGAATTAAGTTTAATGTATTTTAATTTCAATGAATACAAAGAAAACAATATTAAATGTGGTGTTGAAGATAAAGAAAGCTTTGTACATCCTTTTTTAAACAGTTTTATAAAAAAAATTTGTTTAAAAAATATTACTGTAAATGATTTAACATATAAAAAAAATATGATATTAGTCCTTAATACATCTGACGATGGTCCACAGTTTGGACAAATACAAAAAATATTTTTAGTAGACGATAAAATATTATTTAAGTGTATAAATATCTATACTATAGGTTTTAATTCACACTATTTTGCGTACAGTGTGGATAAGATAGATCGAAACGATGAGCAATTTATATTTTATCACAATTTAGCAATAAGAACACCTTGTTTGATGTTTCAAAAAACTGATGTAA
>JAXIUT010048998.1:0-11240 GCA_035586675.1 Eurytoma californica | reverse complement strand
CTTATGATTGACCGAGTTACCCGATCCTCGGGCTGGCTCGACCAATCATAAGTCCGCGATTAAAGGACGAGAAGCGATGACGGAGCCCGCCGCCGAGCGCAGCACAACGTTGCGCCCAGTCTCCTCCGGCCCCGCTCGTGGCGAAGCCACGCCGAAGTGCGCAAAAATCTCTAAGTCCCGAAAGGACTTAGAGAAAAATCATCGCCGCGCAGCTCGACCGCGGCGTGGTGCATCCGTGCACCTCGGCTATCAGTTCCGCTCGTAAGTCCGACGCGCAAGTCTCTCTCTCGCTCCGCGCCGAAGGCCTACCGAGGCCGCAGATTCTAAGTCCTTCGGGACTTAGCACGGAAAAGTACCGCCGTAAGCGGCACCGTACCCACCTCGGCCCGAGCCGAGGTACGCGCGCGACGCACCGAGGCCGAGAGGCCAATAATTAAAATTTAAAATTTATAATTAAAATTTATATTTATTTATTTATAATTATATTTCGAATTATTTAACAAATTGATTTAGGCTTAACAACTTATTAGATTAAACAATTGTTTGCATATTTAAATTTAACAAAAAGATCAAATCATATTTAAATTCCTTTTCTAGGGAATGAATTGCACATTTATTTAAATTTCTATAAAGTTAGAGTAAATATTAAAACGAGACAGGTGCTAGGAAAGTAATATAAAAATACACAGGGAAAATAAATATAGTTACTTATTAGTTTGACCTACTGTCAGATGCAAGCGTTCATTAAAAATACACACAATCACCTTAACCGAGTCTTTTTGGTACGAATCACCAAGTACTCTTATTTGTTTAGAATTTGTAAAATTTAACTTATAAATTTATTTGTCTGCAACGGATCAATAGTACCAAAGAATGTCTTTTTCAAAAAACTAAAAGTTAAAGTTGCTTCTGCAAGCAACTGGTAGTGAGCGAGTCTTGGAGCACTGTCGACATTTGTTTTTCACATGGCCACAATTACTTATAACTAGTCGAGTTCACCACGATAAACCTATTTCTAGATTTTTAGTCTGCACTGAAATAACTAAAACCAATTTAGCAAATCCGTTCCAAGACTCAAAGGTATTTGTCGACACTGGAAACGTGCACTGGATGTTCTGGCCTTACACAGTCTGCTGGCAGCAAGTCCTCCAATTGTCGCTCCCTTTCTCCGCCCACTAAATCCTACAGATTTCTCCCCACACTATCAAATCACTGGTGGTAACCCTATCCTTTTGTAGCCTGGCTGGATGCGAAGGTCAGTGGCTATCTGAGGAGATATCCTAGTCCTCAGGTGTCGACTCCGCTCCAAACCACGCATATTCGCTCTAGCCACTCAGGCGAGCCTCTAGAGAGCATCTCCGTCCTGTCCTGAGAACTCTTGGCGCTCGACCTGCACCTAACCCTACCCAAACGTAGCCAGCTGTCTGTTCGACGCCCCATGAACACACCATCGTTCTAGTGAGCACTCTCGCACCTACTGGGATGCACGCCGAAAGCGCGCGCAATTTTAAAATCCTTATTTCCCGCGTTGCGCGATAAATTGAAATAAACAATTTTTTTGCCCAGCGGGGCTAAAATGCCACTTTTACTCCCGGCGCTTGTTCGTAAAAGTCGTATTTTCGCGCTCGCTAGACAACAAAATTACATATGGACTACGGGAGTAAGTAAAGAACGCCTCAGATCGCATGTTTGACGCCCTCGCCTTCGGCTCGGGCAGTCAATTGCATGCGATCTGAGACGTTCGTTACTTTTACTCCCTTGGTGCATAAATAACTATTTTTCTTTTCCCTTGCGATATAATAATTATATTATACATTTAAAAATACCATACAAATAAATAAATATTTCTTTCACCAAAATTTCCCGTTTCACATTTATTGGACCAACGGACCAGAAAAATTACAGTCACGAACAAAATTCAAAAATTGCGAATTCACGAACCTTACGGGTTCGTTTTATATTGTTGCGCATCTAGTGCTGAATATGAGCGTTGCATAAGCGAATTAAATTCTTTTATTTGTTTATGCTACGCATATTCCGTTCCGCGCTTCGCACGTAACAATTACCACTCTATCGCCCCCACCACGGGGGAAATTTTCGAATGTTACAAGGTTAAAGGGATTTCTTTAAATTTTGCCAAGTCTGAAAATTAATTTCTATAGCATAAAATAACTGATCCAAATCTTGTACCATAATATTAAAAAAAGGCGCTATTTAACGCACACTCTCTCTTTTCCTTTCGAATATAAAAAAATATCGTAAGAATTCGTTATACAATTATAAATGTAATAATAAATAAATGTAATAATAAATCTTTTTTTATCGAAAAATATGTTTTTACTTTCGAATTTTTCCTTTCCCTATTTATATTTTTTATTTTAAAAATTGGAAGAATATTTCATAGCAATGGTGAGGAAGCATGTCGGAAATACACGCGCCCGCGTTGCTGGGATGAGTTTTTTTATAAAATATCTAACGATCGAGTTTGTACTCATTATCAACCATGGACACTCGATGGAAACATCCTTTCACGTGCTGCCTCTGCTGGCCAATGGGTTGCGGAAAGACGTGGTTTGTAAACAAATTTCTCGAGTACTTGCCCGAGATGTGTGATGTGCGCTTCGACCGCATTCTTCTTTACTACGGCGAGTGGCAGGAGGCTTATCGCGAGCTCAGTCCCGCTGGAGTCGAACGCGCAGCCCGCTGACTACTCGCACGACAATCATAAAAATTTGCCCATCCTCGACGATCTCAAGCGCGAGTCATCCAGCGATGTAATTCTCGATCTATTCACGAAGGGGACTCATCACAAGTATATCAGCGTGATATTCATTATGCAAAATATATTTCACCAGGCTAAGGCCCAGGCATCAAGTAAAGTGCATGCAATGTTTACTGATTTTGCGCAGATACTTATTTTTCAAGGAAAACTAACGCAGGGAGGAACGTGGATCCGAGCGCGAGTTGCACGAAATCGAGGCAAAGCTCTCCCCCTCTCCGAGGAGGACGTGATCGAGAGCATACCAAAGCTTTACGCGCGCAAAATTCGTCACTTGCTTCGTCATTGGAAAACGTCTGGTCCTGACCTCATAAAATGAAACAACGCGGGGACTGTGAGCATTAACGGTCATACACTCGAAAACTGAAACATTGCCGAATTGCTCGTGGATGCGATAAAGAAGAGTAATAAGCGCAAGCTTGCGCCATCACTTGCTACGTTGCATTTTGCCAAACTGGTTCCCACCAGCAACACGCCTGCAAATCCAATCGGAAACACGGAAATTTTGCGCATATGGCGTATACTGACGGAGCCCAAAAACGTGGCAAAAAGTCGCCTCAAGAGGAGGAGCGCGGGCAAAAATCATGCAGAAGCCACGAAGCAAGCGGTCAAAATGCAGCAAGTACCCCATGCGCTTGTACAAGACTTCGCATCGAGCAAGAAACTAGTCGGAGCCGCGCGTTGACTGTCTCAGAAGAGATAACCGTGTGAAGACTTGTCAGCGAGCTTTGATCACGAGGTCACATCACCAGCACTCACGCGAGCCGGGGATAACAAAAGGTGGCAACGTATGGATCTTTAAAAATGAAATACGAAAGTCAATATTACGATCCCTCCCACGAGGCGGGATACGCTGTTGCTCGAAATCTTTTGCGCGCAAACATTCGGGGAAAGCCTCTCATCGCAGCCGGGAGTCTGCGAATTCGCAAGTGGCTCAGCGAGCAAGACGCGTACACGCTTCATAGCCCCATAAAAAGAAAATTCCCACGATTGAGATACAACGTAAGCAATATCGATGAGCTCTGAAAGTGTGATTTACTCCAATTAACGGGAATAAAATACGCAAACGATGAATTCTGCTACGCTATGGTAGTGATCGACTTTCTCAGCAAATATGCGTGGGTCGAGTTACTGCGTGATAAGATCGGGCGTCACGTCGCCGCGGCTTTTGAAGGAATTCTCCCGTATGCTTACAGTCGGATCGCGGCAAAGAGTTTGTTGGCTCGGCGTTTCAAGCTGTATTAAGTAAGCGAAACATACGTTTCAGGCACGCCCGAAACCCTGATATCAAAGCCGTTGTCGTCGAGAGACTCAATCGTACGATTCGTGAGCACATGTGGCGATAGTTTTCACACAAAAACACTTCGTTATATGTCAAAGTTTTAGAAAAAATTATAAACGCCTACAATCACACCATGCACAGTGGGACAAAAATGAGACCGTGCGACGTCATGATTTACAACGCAGCCGAAGCTCGAGAAAATTTGTAAAATAGTCCTTTGCAACAGACGGTGAATAACCACGCCGCCGAGAGGGCGATTGATAAATCGGGTAAATACAAAGTCGGAGACTATGTACGTATCAGTCGCACGAAAAAACCTTCGAGCGAGGATACGAAAAAAATTTCAGAGAGGAAATTTTTAAAGTTAATCGCATTTCGTTTCGACAAAATTTATAAACTTACGTTCTCAAAGATTTAAACGGAGACATCATCGACTGATTTTTTTACACCGAAGAATTGGCGAGCGTGGGTAAGAACCGCCTCCAGGGGGAGCAGCGCTTCAAAATCGAGCGCATATTTTCACTCAAAGAAGAGTTTTTCAAAGAAGCCGTCAATACGCGCGCATGCGAGTCTGGCAAACATCTTGGGAAGAAAGCAGTCGAAAAAATCAATAATATGATGAACGGGTCCGGATATAAGAGACAAGGAGTGAAACGTAGGAATCAGTCTCACAAGAAACGTACGGGGGTTTCGCACCAGCGCTCCACGCAAGCAGCGAAAAATTAGACGTAAGCACGTAACCAAGAGAAAGACAGCAGCTGCGAAATCAGTAGCAGGTATTTTCGGCCGGGCACAAATTTAAAAATGGCGTTTTTACACTCGCATTCGGCCGAGTGCCTCTCCAGCGAGTTCGATCTTTTTACTCTCCCTGCTACTCAGAAAGCGATAGAAAACAGCAATTTTTTACATTATAAGGGCATCGCATCTATCATCAACGATGGCGAAGCCCCGCTAGAGTTCGTTACCCGCGGTACCAGCGAACACTACGTAGATCTCGCGTACACTATGCTCTATATATAAGCGCAATTTTCTACACTCAATGTTCAACCAAGTCGACGTGTTTTTTAATCAGAAGCAAGTTTCTCCACCGAACAACGCCTATCCCTACAGGGCCTACCTCGAGACGCTACTCAATTACAGCCCTGCTACAAAAGACTCGCTTTTAACAGCTAATTTGTGGTACGAAACACCTGGAAATTTCGACGCCGCGCCCAATGCGGCGCTAAATGTAAATAATGGGGTGAAAAATCGACAATACTTTACGCTAAACGGTGCAACTTTCGACATGATTGGGCACCTGCATTGCGACGTTTTTAACCAGGATAAAATGGATTAATAAGGATGGGTTTTGCTTGATGGATGCAAACGCTGATGGGAAATGTAAAGTGCAGATAAAAGAAGCCTCGTTAATCAAGATAAGTCCAGATGTCTTACTCGCGCACACAAATGCTCTAGCTAAGATGAGTGCGAAATATCCGCCTACGCGCGTCGAGATCAAGGATAATCGTTTTCAGTTTTTGTAAGTTTCCCGGGGATATAACCGTGCGGCTTCGTTGCATCTTGTCCATGATCCGACCTCTCGCCCCGCTGCTGACTCTCCGTCTGACCCATTGAGATGCTTCTTTAATCAGTTTTCGCTTCTGAGAAATAAAGTCTGTTGGAGATTCACGATTAAAATTATCGCGATTAATGGAATTTTTATCTCTTCCCTTCCAACGCGAGAAAAAATACGTAACGGATTCGAGATCCCTACTCTTGCGGAGGCAAAAAGTAAAAGAGAACTCCTCTTTTTTAAAAAGATCGACTAAAAATTTTTTATAATGTTCCTTAACATTTAATCGTCAACTCATTCGCCGAGATTCGCGTTTTGCATCCTCTAGTAAAATCACGACAAACTTTATGAAAATTGGATTTGATTTTGCGAGGAAACGATAAAATACGAAACGCCATTTTTATCCCTTCCCAGCGAAAGCAGAATAAAAGAGGTTGCGCAACGGGGGTGGAATAATAGAAAAATAATAGAATAATAGAATAGTTTATTGTAAATTCCATGTTTACAAATATTTAAAACTTCTAATACGATATAAAATATATAATACATTTTAAAAAAATAATAATACTTAAGGTTAAAACAAGATTTGCAGTACTGACTAGTCATTTGTAAGTAATATTAAAAACAATAAAAATAAAATGTATTAGTGCAATATCACAGTCATTAATATAGCTCTAGTAATACTAAATAGTAAGTCAATTTGTCACTAAATGATATCACAGATTTGTTACTATTACTTATTAAAATGACTAGAGTTTATAAAATATTCAGTCAAATTGTAAAATTCTATAAATACCAATATATACAATCTCAACAATCATTCACTCATGCACGCTAATAATTTACATTCACTCCTAATAAACGGACGACACAAACATGTACGTGTATATGGAACAACACAATAATAAATAAAAACATTTACCATTGGTCACCCATATTGTAAGTGATTTAGTCGAGATCAAGGAGATGCCCTCTCAGGGCCTGCTTGAACCTGCTGAGAGAAGAGAGATTTCTAATCGCAGCAGGCAAAGAGTTCCAAAGCTGCGCACCTCGAACTTGGAAAGATCTTCCAGTTTCGGTGCGCATCCAGGGTTCTGATATTTTTTCAATTTCGCCCCTAGTGACAGATCTAGACACATAACTTGTGAAGAGACAAGCTAGGTAGTCCGGGATATGCAAACGCATGATTTTGTACATGAGTACAGCGATGAAATAATCTCTTCTTGTGTCAGTGTGCAGCCAGTCCAGAGCTGCTCTATGGGGAGAAATATGATCCATCCGACCTACACCTAACATGTATCTCACACATGAATTCTGCAGTCGCTGGAGTCTATTCCTCAATTCTTAAGATGCATCAAGTAGGACCACTGAACAATAGTCTAAGTGGGGAAATAAGAGTGCAGTTGCTAGCTGTTTACGCAATGACTAGGTGATATATCGCCGGAAAAATTATAGACCAAAACGCGCATGATTAAATTTTTTGGTCATGTGGTCAATGTGAGGCCTCCACGAAAGTTTACAGTCAAGTGCCATCCCAAGACTCGTGACAGAAATACACCTGCAGCCCACCGTGAAACCGCCACAGCCGCACGTTGTAACGCACGCATACTCTCTTCAATATTTTCCTTGAGAACTTTAACATAAATTTTAATGGTATTTAAATTTTTTTCCATTTTAATCCAGTTGTATGTTCTGATATCTAGAATTAATCTATCAAGTATAGTATCCTCTTGGACTTCCAACCCTGTTGAAAATACCCTGCAGAATTTCCTGCCGAGAAATTTTTGTTTAATGGTTACATTATTTGATGCTGTATGGCGTATCGTAAAATTTTCTTCGCAAGCGGCTGTGTTTTCAAACAATTTCTATATAAGCGACGATACTGATACTACTTTTATGAAAGAATTCTAATTTCTGCATAAAAAGCTAAAATATTTTTCCAGTAGCAGAAAATCCTGCAGACAATGCTGTAGGGAAGCATGACAAGAAAATTGTAAAGGAAAACTTACACGGAAATGTAGCAAGAAAATTGTAAAGGAAATCATGCAGGGAAACGAGACAAGAAAATTATAAAGAAAAAACTGTAAGGAAAAATAGCAAGAAAATTTCCAATGAGAAACCACGCAGTGTTTTTTCTTGCGACGTTTCCGGGCACGATTTCCTGTAGAAAAACGCTGCAGAAATTCCTTTACAATTTTCTTAACGCATTTCCTTGCAGGATTTTCTGCAAGGAACCCTGCAGAATCCTGCTATAGTAGGGGAACACCATGGGGGGAATCCTAAGGATATCCTGTAAGATTCCCTGCAAGGGTTCCATGCGTGAAATCCTGCAGAGTATTTTCAACAGGGAAAGTAGGAAATGCATACTTGATGTTCTTATTTCTATTTTGTTGTGAGAGATTGGTTAAGTTGAAATTTGCTGGTATTTTTTTATTTCTTGTAAAAGATTTTCTGCCAATTCTTGAGTAAAATAATTGGTTTAATTGCTTACAATCAATCTTAGGTAATTTGGCTACCTTGGTTTGTCTTGTAAGTGCTAGTGATTTTCCTTTATCCACTTTTTTACTATTTTTTGTTTTCAAGGTTTTGAGTTCTTTTGGTAGATTGTTAAATAGAGTAATAGCCCTTATGTAGCTATTTTTTATGCTTATTTTTTTATATCGTTTTGGAATCTGGATACTTTTGTGCCTGGTGGATTTTTCTGTATTTCTGAAATGATCTTGTAGTTCTTGGTAATGGTATAATAATGCTTCGTAATTAAATGTCTGTTCAATATTAGTGGGTATTGTCAAGTATAAAATTATTTTTGGAAATTATTTTGAGTAATCTGTTTTGTAGACTTTGTAAGTTTTTTATTTTTCCCTTATATGCTCCTCCCCAGGCTATAACACTATAGGAGACAATACTATGGAAAAAAGTATGGTATAACATGAGTAAAATTTGAGTAGACATGATTCTGGGTAATTTGTAAAAGACAAAAGTTAAATATTTTTTCTTGTTGTAGATGTTGCTAGTGTGTAATTCCCATTTCTATTAAATTTTTAGGAGTACTGTTGCGATTGTTTCCAAATTCCATGTACACAGTTTTATCTGTGTTGAGTCATAATTTATTTAGTGCTAACCAATTTTCTATTATTTGTAGATAATGATTCATCTTGTTTTCAATTTCTTTCCAGTTTAAGCCTGTTATTACTAAAGCCATGTCATCCGCATATGATAAGGATAGTACCTTGGGGAACACCAGCTTTTACTACCTTGAAGCTGCTTATTTTTAACTCTTTGCTTTCTGTTACTTAAGTAGTTTTTTTATAAGATTGTGCGCTTTACCTCTTATACCATAATTGTACAGTTTATCTAGCAGGATTTGATGGTCCACTGTATCAAATACCTTCGCTAGATCCAAGAAAGTAATCGCTATTGGTTCACTTCGATCGAGTTTATTGTAAATTACATTTGTTATTTGGTTTAATGCATCTTTTGTGCTTACATTTTTTCTAAACCCGAATTGTCTTTTGGAGAGTAAATTTCATTTGTTGAAGAATTCTATTAGTCTTTTGTGAATTAGTTTTTCAAAAATTTTTGCTATATTTGATATTAAAGAAATTGGTCTATAATTATTTTGAAAGTGTTTTTCTTTGGTCTTGTGAATTGGTATAAGGTCAACAGATTTTAGAGCATCAGGCCATATTTCGCTCTCAAGACATGTGTTGAAAATATGTTTTAGCGGGTCGCAAATATATTCATGAATTGTTTATAAGACTTTCGTGTTAATTCCATCAACACCTCCATTTTTATTTTTCATATTGTTAATTATTTCCTTAACTTCTTGGGAAGTGGTTGGTTGTAAGAAAATTGTTTTATTGTTTGTCGTAGGTAATTTTATATTTTCGTTAGATGGTCTTTTAATTTTTTCGCTTAATTTTTCCTCTATAGTACAAAAGAAATTGTTTAAACAATGAATTTGTTTAAAATCTAAAATTAACAAAATGTGCAGACATTACTATACATGGGTAGCTCTGGGCCATGAGAATATGGGATCATGGTGTCCCTTAACCTAAATGCAAAATTAATTTTAAACAAATTATTATCTCCGGAAGTTGTAAATCGATCGGAATCGTTCTTTTTCCTAATTTTTCAATTAAGCATCTTGAGTAAAGTGGAAAAGGAAACAGAATTCTAACTCGTAAATTATTTAAACAATGAAATTGTTAACTAAGAAATATTAGCCGATCGGGATCGTTCTTTTTTCCTAATCCTCTACTAAATTAAAGTACATATTCCTTCTAGGTTTTTTTCTTTTTTTTCAGCCTCTTCGTTCATGACTTCTTTTCCAAACATATACTTCTGTACAAGTATATTAACGGGTCCTGGGGCTAAATGGGTCTGGGGCAAAATCAGTGCTCCGGGTGGGCCTCCCTGTTAACGATCTCCTGTCGTCCTGGGGGTGTTCGTGGGCACCTGGACATCGTTTCCAGGAACACCTTCGGATTTTTTTTTGTATGGACAGTGCCCCGGGCGGGTCTTTCTGTAAACGATCTCCAGTTATCCTGAGGGTGTTCCTGGGCACCTGGACATCGTCTTCAAGAACACCTTCGGAATTTTTTTGTATGGACAGAGCCCCGGGTGGGCCTCCCTGTCAACGATCTCCCGTCTTCCTGAGGGTGTTCCTGGGCATCTGGACATCGTCTCGAGGAACACCTGCGGAATTTTTTTGTATGGACTGTGCCCCCGGCGGGTCTTCCTGTAAACGATCTCCCGTCGTCCTGGGGGTGTTCCTATCATTGGTTCAAGCTACCGCGCGCGCCTGGCGGCAGCCAATGACAATTGGCGCAATTTTTGATACAGCAGCTCTATCATTGGTTCGAACTACCGCGCGCGCCTGGCGGCAGCCAATGGCAATTGGCGTCACTTCTGGTACAGCAGCTCTATCATTGGTCAAGCTACCGCGCGCGCCTGGTGGCAGCCAATGGCAATTCGCACCACTTCTGGTACAGCAGCTCTATCATTGGTTCAAGCTACCGCGCACGCCTGACGACAGTCACTGACAATTGGCGCCATTTCTGTTGTATGGACCCTTGACACGAAAAATTGTAATAAGAATAAGAATAAAAATAACACAGACAACTATATCTATATACTGGGTGTTTCAGACCACCCGTCCGAATTTAACTCGTGAAACCGATGGCTTGTAAGTATCAGAAAGGCTACACATGTTAAACCGCAAATATTAATGAATTTTTTTTCTCGGAAACTATGCACCTAATCAAAAAAGTACTAAAACCACTTTTGAGCCAAAATTTCGTGCTCTTTCAGAATCCAAGGTCAAAAGTAGGGGTTCCAATTTAAAAAAAACGAAGTTGACCTTCAAATGCCCTTGAAAATCAATTCCTAGGTCAAATTTAAGGTTACCGCTGAAATCCTTGACTGTTTTACTGAAATTTTGTATGTTTCATATTTTCTAGAAAAACTAGAAGGGGTGGACGGGTGGTCTGAAACACCCTGTATATGAGAATAAGGAATTTATAAAAATACACAAACGCACACACACACTGTGACGCCCAAATAAAATTAAATATCATATATATATTAATTTAATCAATTCTAAATTAAAGACGATAAAATTCCCT
>JAXIUT010048976.1:0-11242 GCA_035586675.1 Eurytoma californica | reverse complement strand
ACGTTAAAAGACACAGTCCAGAATTTTTTCGTCAAAATCTAAGCAGAGGAACTACCCCTTGGAGCCGAATAAGGGGGGGGGGTTCCTGAACTCCTGGACATCGTCTCCAGGGACACCTGAATTTTCCTTGTACGGGCAGTGCCCCGGGTGGGTCTCTCCGTAAACGATCTCCTGTCGCCCTGAATATGATCCTGTGCACTTGGACATCATGTTCAGGAAGACGCTTGGATTTTTCCTTGTACGGACAGTGCCTCGGGTGAGTCTTTCCGAAAAATGATCTCCTGTCGTAAAAATTATTATCCTCTTTTTATCTATGCATTATTGTTAATAGCATAAAGTAACACAGTCCTGATTTCTTCAGCAAAATCCAAGTAGAGGAGCAACCCCCTGTAGAAGCATATAGGGGCTGAAAAACACGATTTTCTTTTTTTTAAAGTAACAATTTATTCTCCTTTTTTTCACGATGGATGATAAATTAAAATTAAGATTAAATTAAAAATAAAGATTAAATTAAAAACGTTGAGGAACATCAATTTTTTACATGGGAACGTGGTCCAAATGACAATTATAAATTTATTCCTACAAATGTAAGTAGTGGAAATAACCCCGCGAACCGAGTAAAGGGGTTTCAAAAAAAATTAATTATTTTTTTTTATTTTTATGATTTAAAAAAACATTCTCAATTATATTTCACGCGTTATTGTTACTTGTGTTTAAAAGCTTTGTTGGTTTTTCTAAATATATTTAATTGTAGGAATTATCCATTATCCCCCCCATAAATGAGATAATAGTAATAATTTGTTTTTGTTTATTAGTAATTTAAATACTTTTTCACACCACCTTGCGGTAAGTATTAAGGCGCGTTTTTTTTAAAGTGGTTTCCCCAGGAGGCCTAGTCCACATATATTTTTCTTATTATAATTACTTGTATTTTTCTTCTTTTCGGTAAATTTAAATTGTAATATAATATTGCTGTCTTGTTTAGATATTTACAAAAGGGAGGTATTCAAAAAGTAACTGTATGCCTAACATGAAATAGAAATTTTTAGCTACATTATATGTAGAATAGGTACAAAATTGTTATTTATATACTATCTTTCTTTATTATTTGTTTTTGATTACTCGAGGAATGGGATGTGAAACCCACGGGTAGGAAAATGACGTACCGGTATCGGCATTTTCTTCCATTTCTGAAAATGTTAACAAATTTTCGACAAAGGCGCTCTTTGTTGTCCTCAGCGTTGCTGCAAGGATGGTGCTGTTACAATTTCAATTAATTTGGTTCGAAACTGTAGGAGACAAATGTTATGAAATATGTATAAATATCACACATAAACGTTGAATTTTTCATCACATTTTTCTCATACAGTATTGAACGAAATTACTTGTAGTTGAAAACGCACGTTCCTTGCACCAACACGGAGGGCAACAAAGACCGCTTTCTTAGAAAATTTGTTTTAATCTCTTGAAAAAATGAAGAAAATACTGATGCCGATACGGCATACTCCGATCCGTCGGTTTACATATACTTAAGGGTCCTTTCAATGCCCTCCTTTTGTTATGTAATTGTACTTACTTTTTGAATTTTTGTATTTTAGAGCAGTAATATATTTACTCTATCATCATTATTAAGTCCTATGCTGGCACGCATATCTTCCTTATTTTACTTGTTATTATCGCCATGTACAGGCGTATGCTGGCACGCATATCATCCTTATTTAACTTTTTATTGTCGCCATTTACAGGCGTATGCTGGCACGCATATCTTTCTTATCTCAAAGATGTTTATCAATTTTTTGTTGCATATACTTGCACGTATATGTTTCTAATGCTGATATCTTGAGAAAACGAAGAAAATACTGATGCTGATGTTCCTTACACTTATTTTACATATTTCGTCTACCAAACTCTATAGCCTTGTTCATCAATTGTTTCATTACTAAAATTGGCGATATTGTTATTCTTTTTTATTATAAATTTCTTTAATATTTATAATATTTTCTACACAATTTGCAAATAAATGTAATTGTATCTTCTTTTTCAATGTGTTTCACTTTCCTTCGTTTTGCTTTATTTATTTCAATTTCTTCATCATCCGTACTTGCAGATGATTTGTGCATACAGTCTTCGTGACAGAATCTTTCACATGCGATGCATTTTATTGACTTTTCTCTTATTTTTGAGAAGCAGTGAATACATATTTCATTCATATTTTCCGAATGCTGCAATAAAGCTTTTATCACTTGTTTCCGATATTCAATTGGATCAAAATTTATGGCAAATTCTATTCCCTTTCCTATGCAGTACATGTAATAGATAACGTATAAACCGCAATTTGAGCCATCAGATGCTGGTTGATATGGGCGATCAATAACATCGCTTTCTTTCCACTTCTTACAATTTAAGCTTTTAAAGGTGCATGCAGAACTTGTGCACTGAATAAAATTGGCAAATGCATCGAAGGCTCTTTTATTGTCATTTCCATTCTGATAAGGATCTAGTAATGTGAAGGTTTCTTCCTTTATGTTCAATATTACTAAGCGCCAATGTCCTTCGTATAAATACGGCATTAATATAGTATTTTTATATTGTTCGGTGGTATTGCAAATTTTTCTACTTTTGTTTATTCTTTTTTCGCTTAGGTTTCCTATTATGACTGATGTATCATCTGTATTAATGTATGTAACATCTGACCACGTATCGATGTGTGCTAGTACAAAGCAATCTATTACGATTCCGTTGATCCATCGTTCATCACGAAGCGAAGAAAATTGCTTTGCGGTTAATTCAATTTTATTTCCACTAATACAATTGTTTGCAGTGTAATAACCGATACTTACATTACTTGATGAAGAGCAGAAATAGTATAATGGGTTTTTTATTACGCCATTGAAAAATTTTTCTTCAATCTGTGTTATCTCTTAAAATAATCGGATTTTCTAAGTCTTGTAGTGTACTTGTTTCTTCTAGATTCACATCATCTTCATATTGTTCTTTTCCAACGTTTTCGATTACTTTATCTGATTGAATGCCATTGTTGCTGATGTTGTCTGCTATTTTCTCTTGCATATCCTCTTCGTCATTTTTCATATTTGCTTTCCTTTTTCTATTCATTTTCATTTTCTTTTGATTTATGCAATCGTCATTTTTGACATTACTTTCTTCATGAGACGCCTTCTCTTGGTTATTTTTTTTCAAAATATCTTTATGTATTTTCTTTATTTGAAAGGCATTTGCATGACCCCTTCCCCGTTTCCATGCTGTCTTTTTTTTCTTCCACATTTCCTCTGGGAACGGATGTAATGCAGGATCTTCCATAGCATCTTTTATTTCGGTCTTTTTTACTTGCTTATACTTTGGTTTACTTTTTGATTCATTTACTTCCTTGACGCTTTCATTTAATTTAATTCTTCCCATTATTAAGGATCGATTATTTTTTAATTGACGAATCCTATCTGTAATGGAAACGTTTGTCATATTTCGGAAAACCATATCTTTCATAACTTTATTAGAACTTTCAATGTAAGCATTTGTGACTCTAGAGACAGATGGATCAACCATATCCAAATCCAATGCAGTCACTAATATAGCATACGACAGCCACCTTTCTATTATAATTTCAACTATTTCTGGTGCATAATATTTATTTTGTTGACAATCTAGTTTTCCATCTTCTTTTTTCCTAATATCTTCCTGTATATGATATTTGAAACTTTGATATCTTTGATAAAATTTTGATTTTCGAAAAGTACTTTCACTTTTTTCTTCTTTACTTTCAAAATAATCTAATTCTTGTTCTTCATCCTCCTCGATATCTGTCAAATTTATATTATTCCGATTTGATATCTTGTCTAAAGCGACAATACTGTCATCAACTGTTCCTTCAGACAGGAGTAGGACACAAGTATGCTTGAACGTTATATCTAAATCTGTTATGTTTTGGCATAAACAAAGCGAAGCAATGCAATTAAGGATTATTCTCTTAAATTCTTTATATTCTTCTTTCTCTTCTGGTGTTTTTGCTTGCTCTTTTTTGACTGCATATTCTTTATCTATTACTGACGATGCATTTTTCATAAAATGTGCATAACATATCTTGACGATAGTTATGCCTTTCTTAATTTCTGTCTTTTTAGTTACATATTCGAACATCATATCTAAATAATCATTTATTGTCATACTATTCCATGCTAACATGATGGCATGAATTTCAGCCCATGACATATCAACAACAATTGCTTTAGCTAATGGCCATTTATGGCATGTTTCTCGAACAAAGTTCTTATACTGTAGTAGAAAATTGGTAATTGAAGGTACTCCATGTTCTGACGTAATCATGTGGCTTAATTTAATGGCTTCAACATCATGCCTAGCCAAAATGCAATAATAATAAATTCGTTTTGAATTTAGTGACTTCGGAGTTCGGCAAATTGAGCCTGTTGCGTCCATATGCAGTATAAGATTTTTTTGATTTTTTATAGTTAGCAGATCTTCTTCTGTGAACATTATTGTTGTTAATGGGAGGGCTGCATATCTTAAAAATGGATCTTTCAGTCTACTTTCTTGAACCCAAAACTCAAATAGATCTTGTAAATCATGCGATTGCAAATTCAAACGTTGTTTGCGCTGATCTTCTCCTTTAGCGACATGAAGAACATTAATGGTTACAAGATCTTGATTGTGGCCATCAGCCCTTATTTCTGGACAAATCTGTTGTTCCAAATGAGTAAGATAATCTTTCGGTCCTTGATATGTTAACGCTTTCTTAACTTCTGCACGTCTTTCGTGTTTTAAAACTCTATTAACTTGTGCTGATGTTCTTGGATGAGATATACTGCTAACACTTTTACCACTACTGACTAACAAACGGGCCACATCATCATGTACATTATCTAATACAAATTTGTACCTCTGGCTATGATCTGCTCTTCTGCATTTGGCATAGCAAACTATATCTCTTTGATTGTACCGAACAGATCCTGTGAAAGACAAGGTACAAACTACTTTCAAATGATTTAACATTAAGTCTTCAATTAATGATCTTACTTTCCGAGCATCTGGTTGACCATAAACATCATTTAATAGTTCTGTTTGAAACTCTACTTCATTAATGTGGTGGGTATATTGAACTTTCATCTTTTGCTTTTTCTTTTTGTCATTTGAATGGGACTCTGATTCACTTTCTGTATCGCTGCTACTACTTTCTTCATAAGAAAGATTATTCTTATTTTTCAAATTTCTGCTATTGGAACCTTTTATTTCGTCATTGTTTATGCCACAATCGTAACTATAAACATAATTTCCTGCCTTTTCTTCTTCAGGATCAGTTACTTTATGTTTGTAGCACGGAATTTTCCTTTCATTTTTAAAAAACTTTTTATTTTCATTTTTGCTGGTGTATTGCATGTTATCTGCATTTTCTTCAGAGTATTTTAAAGATGTTTCGGTACGTTTATTATTTTTGTTTGTCATACTTTCTTCTTCGATTTCATTAATAACGTCTGATCCTGATGAATCAAAATTGAAATCTTGAATTTGATCATCGTGAATATTCGATTTTTCCTCATCAATAATAATTACATTTCCTCCTTGATTATCTTCCATTGGACATGTTAAAGTTTCATCAGCTGTACCTTTTAATTGACTATCAATTATATCGTTGTTTTCGTCAGTGGAGTGCATATCAGGAATTTCTTGTACTGCAGAAGTGATATTTAACTCTTCCTGATGTGTATTTTCTTTTGATTCGATTGCCTTTTCAACAGATACTATTTCGTCGGAGCTGTTGCATCCAATCATTTTTTTGTCTTTCATGTCTTCATTAACTTCCATCAGATTTTCAGACTCTTCATTATGACCTTTATTTTCTAAATCACTAGAAATGATTTCATTATGCTCAACGGAATCCATGTTCATACAAATTTGTTCTGTAGCAGGAGTAATATTGAGATTGACTACTTCCTCAAAATCATTTTCTTGCGCACAGATTTCCTTTTCATCAGTCACAATTTCTTCGGAGCTGCCATTTTCAATGATTTCTTTCTCGTTCATGTCTTCATTAACTTCCATCAGATTTGCAGAGTCTTCATTATGAGCTTTATTTTCTAAATCACTAGAAATGATTTCATTATGCTCAACGGAATCCATGCTCATACAAATTTGTTCTGTAGCAGGAGTAATATTGACATTGACTACTTCCTCAAAATCATTTTCTTGTGCACAGATTTCCTTTTCATCAGTCACAATTTCTTCGGAGCTGCCATTTTCAATGATTTCTTTCTCGTTTATGTCTTTATTATCTTCAATGAGACTTGTGGAATCTTGATCATGACTTTTACTTTGTAATTCACTACCTATTACTTCATTGTAATGCTCCAAGCAATTGATGCTCATACGAATTTTTTCAGCAGCAGGAGTAATATTGACTACTTCCTCAAATGCATTTTCATTTGCTCGTATTTCCTTTGTAGACGCAATTTCTTCGGTGGTCTCACTTTCAATAATTTTTTTCTCTTCAGCCTCATTTGTTAATTTCTTTTTTAATACAACCCAGTGTCCACTTCTTGGATCACCAATAAAAAATAATTTGAGATACTTCTCGTCATTGTCTACTGGTTTCTCTGGTAAATGGTAAGTTGCGCAAATTCCTCTATTAGTTTGCTCGTAAACAGTTACAAATTGATTGTAACAATTTACGAACATACCAATTTCAAAATCAGTGCCTTGGTTTTTATCTTTTCTCATATATGACGCATATTCTTCAGCATTTCTGAAACTTATAACTGCAGATGCACTGAACAAAATATCTTCATACTGTGTCCAATTCTTGACTGTATAATCAACAATGTTTTGTCTAATTATATTATACTTGTCCTCAGTTCCATACAAATGGTAAGAAAAACATCTAAATAGACAATTTCCGTCACCTTTGACGTCGATAATTCTATAATTCTCATTTTCGATCGTTTGAACGGGCTGATGCTTTTTCATCAAACCTTCCTTGAATTTCTCACTAAATGAAGGAGTTTTTTTAATCATTTCATCAAATGATTTTGCATGATGGTCATCATTTTTTCTTTTTTCTGTGACGATACCAGTATTCCGGTTCTCTTTTAACTCTTCTTTTAAGTTGCTGTTGTCTAAAAGTTTAACAGAAGATGTTATCGGCGATACCTTTAAACTTTCTCTGTAACAAGATCTAAAGGCAGAGTTTGGTAGACGCCATAAATAATGTAACTTATTTTTCAAAGTTTTATTATTGGTTAATTTACATTCTTTGCAAACCTATATGAAACAAGAAATTTAATTAATAATTGACATTCATACATTTTGCATACAGTACCGACAGAAAGTTTTCGAACACCTACTTACGATTTTGGATTTACAAAAACTTAAATTTCTGCTACAAAAAAACCTTTAGCACAATTTTGCACCATATGATCTTAAAGTTTAAGAAAAATGCAAACTTTCTATGGAATTTAAAATTGAAAATTAATTATTTTTTAATACCATAATTTAGATTGAACATTTTGTAAATTTTACAATTTTTTATTTTTGTTTACCTTTTAACACTTTTCAAAATGGAGGTTAAAAAAAATATTTATAAATAGCATTTTAAAGTAGACGATTTTTTTTCACAAAATGGGAAGCTTTTAAAGTCGATGTCTCAAACATGTCTTTATACCTGATCGTAAGCAGGGGTTCGAAAACTTTCTGTCGGTACTGTATATTAAATAAAGATAATGTTAAAATCACGATTTCGAATCATTTCACGGACATCGACATTCTGTTTGTAATTTAAAAAATTACAACAAACATTGCCTAACAAAACGCAAAACGTATTCTGTGAAATTGTAATTGAAGGTAGTTCTTTACTGAAAATGTATTTTATGCAACTCGGTGCGTAAAACGCTGTTTTAGGCACTCAAGCTTTCATTAAAATGGCGTTTTACGTACTTAAGTGCATAAAATATCGTACGAAACTGGTGCGAAAGTTGATTATTCAGCTCCTGTGACATTTCACACTCGCTTCGCTCGTGCGAAAACCGTCACACGAGTTAAAATAATCAACTTCCGCTCCAGTGTCGTAATATACTATTACGCGTACGTCAACGTAGTATACTAGTGCCATTTCTCTGACCTCTCTCTCGCACTCACAGCACGAGACCAAGACAACGTAACTTGGTAAAAGAAAATTAAAAAAACGGTACGGCTAAGGGCTCCTATTTTATGATATTATATTTCTATAAATATTTCGAATATTATGTTAGTTTTTTTTAGCAATTAAATGTTTCATTCTGCCACAATCATTAAAAATATCACTCTCGCGGCGTGCATGCTAACCTATGCTTCATGTACAAAAAGTACAAACTTTGAGAATTAATATTTTCAAAACGGTACGGATGAAAGTCGCCAGATTTTAACCAACGATAAAGAATAACAAAATTAATCTACAGTTTCCATTTCAAAGAATTTAAATGTAAAGTCATTTTAGTAAAGAACTACCTTAATGTTTAATATTTCCATTTTTTATAAACCATTTTTGCAGGATAAGTACACGGAAGAAATTGGAGAGAGCGGCAACTCCATGTGGTGTCGCTGTTCTATCAATTGCGCGAAATGAAAATCACCAAGTGTATTCGCTCCGTGCATGACCGGTACCGCCATCTAGTGGATGAAAATTATGTACTTACAGAGGACATTTTCTTATTAATAGTATGGAAAACGATGATGAAATGGCAAAAAAATTATATTATTCGTTCAACTGAGCAACTGCTCAAGTTTTAAATGAGTTTTAAATGATAGTTTATACCCTAATACTATTTTAGCAAGGTAAAAGTTCTTAAAAAGATATTCGGTTTTTTTAAAATAAAATATTGAAAAAAAAAGTACAATTGTGCTAGCAACTGCAGACGCCAGACACGCTTTGTAGATAATTTGGGTACAGTTTGTGTATGGTCGGTATGTCGTCTGCAATTAACAGCATACTTTTACTATTTTGATATTTATTTTTAAAAAACCGAATAACTTTTCAATAACTTTTACGTTGCTAAAATAGTATTAGGGTATAAACTATCATTTCAAAATCATAAACTTGAGCAACTGAATGAATACCATTATTTTTTTGTCATTTAAACACCATTCTCATGTTAATATAATTCTAACCGTCCCCTGTTAGTTCACTTCTTGTCCACCCCACGCGCGTAAATCGATCTTCGTATCTCCTCCACGACCGATGCACGGAACGAATAGACTTTCCGCGTGGGTGAGCTGTTCGCCCAAGACGGTGTCGCCGTTGGATCACAGATCGCTGGCTGCCTGAGTCTTGGGTGAGCAGCTTGTCTCGCCGCTACAACAAGAGTAGCCGCACTGCAGCGCCCCCAATGCCCGTGCGGCTGCTATACCAAATTTCATTCCCTGTACTGTCACGCATGGCACGGGTGTAGGTGTGATTACAGCCAACATCATGTTCATAATGTCACGGCGACTTTTTAAAGAAATACACGTGGGTGAATCTGTGAAAACGTCATCAGACACGGAAAGTAATATCTTTCTGGCGTAATTTTGGATTGTATATATTTTATGTATATAGAAAAAACCGCTGTCAATCGATTGGCATTTAGCTTCCTGAAACATCATTTTTTACTTCCTTCTTTGCTTCCTCCTTGACGAAGCTTTGTAATAGTAAAAAAAATTTTCTCGAAAAACATGTTAACCTAAAACCTTGTTTTGAGATTTCTTGTATCGAATTATGATGTTTTTTCTAAATGTCTGCACGGATGTGTGTGTGTGTGTGTGTGTGTGTGTGTGTGTGTGTGTGTGCGTGCGTGCGTGCGTGTGCGTGTGCGTGTGCGTGTGCGTGTGCGCGCGTGTGTGTGTGTGTGTGTGTGTGTGTGTGTGTGTGTAGATGTGGAAATCAATGTGTGTTAGTATACATGTGTACACTGCGTGTATGCATACAATTTTTATCGGAAAGAAAAATTAAATGTGTAAGTAGTGCTGTACTGGTTACTACGCTAGTTACTACCCTACTGAAAATGGGTGCGTCTCTTTTCGCGTCGCTTTTTGCGTCGCTTTTCGCGTCGCTTTATCGAGAGAAAAGAGACGCAAAAAGAGATGTAAAAAGCGACGCAAAAAGTGACGCACCATCTTCAGTAGGGTACCCTACTGAAAATAGGTGCGTCTCTTTTCGCGCTGCTTTTCGCGTCGCTTTTCGCGTCGTTTTTTGCGTCACTTATTGCGTCGCTTTTTGCGTCTCTTTTTGCGTCGCTATTATTTAAAGACCCAATTAAAAATAATCGCGTAATAATTGCGCGATAATCGCGTGTAATCTCGCGATACGCGTACAAATTAAATTAAAAAAAAAGGAAAACAAAATTTGTCGCGAGTAGGATTTTAACCTGCCATCCCAAGGTTTGCACCCCAACACTCTAACACTTCGGCTACGATCCTTATAGTACTGTTGTATGTAATTATCACCTTTATACTAAAGCTGTTTATTTATTATCAATTGTAATAAGTAGTAGTTGATATTATAAATTTTTAACCTTAATTTATAACTTACATATTATTAAAATTTATAATAAATAAACAGCTGTAGTATAAATGTGATAATTACAAACTAGAATACTATAATTGGATCGTAGCCGAGGTGATGGAGTGTTGGGCTGCAAATCTTGGGATGGCAGGTTCAAATTCTAGTCGAGACAAAATTTTTTTTCCTTTTCTTTTTTTTTTAATTTAATTTTTACGCGTATCGCTAGATTATCACGCGATTATCGCGCAATTATCACGCGATTATTTTCAGTAGGGTTTTTAAATAATAGACGCAAAAAGAGACGCAAAAAGCGACGCAACAAGTGACGAAAAAAGCGACGCGGAAAGTGACGCACCCATTTTCAGTAGGGTGCTACTGAAGATGGGTGCGTCACTTGTTGCGTCGCTTTTTACGTCTCTTGTTGCGTCCCTTTTCTCTCGATAAAGCGACGCAAAAAGCGACGCGAAAAGCGACGCAAAAAGCGACGCAAAAAGCGACGCGAAAAGTGACGCACCCATTTTCAGTAGGGGAGGGATAAAAAATACGTAACAAAAATACGTAACAAAATTACGTAACAATGATACGTATTTTTGTTACGTATTTTTGATCCCACTTTTTGTTACGTAATTCTTAAATTTGGGAAAAATAATAATTTTCAAGCTTAATCCCCTAGTTTAGGTGTTATCATCCGCATGGTACTCCATT
>JAXIUT010048945.1:0-11249 GCA_035586675.1 Eurytoma californica | reverse complement strand
TCCAACATTAATATATTATATTATTTTATGTCAAATTTTTTAATAATTTTAAAAGTTTATTATGAATAATTTTATAATTATTTTATGAAACAAAAATATTATTTTTATAATGATATAATAATTTTTATTATGATTACATAAATATATGTCGCTAGAATAAATAATTAAATAATGAATTTTATTTGATAGTGTCATTTCAATATTGTACCAACGTCATTTTTGTATTTAATTTAAATAATGCTTTCATTTTTATTCTTTTTCTATTTTTATTCTGCAAACGGATCACACTTAAAATTATCATCGTGCATCAGAGAATATTATCATAAACAAAAAATGTATGTTTTTGTATGCATTGTAAAAATTAAGCGACGAGGGGACATGAACCCTCGACCCCAGGATCCTAAAGCCGCGCTCTAACCACTGAGCCAACGTCGAACTAGCCGATCGCTCGACTAGGCCGTGGATTTATCATTACAGGATGATTGCAATTCCACCCGGTTACATCCAGCTAAAAAAGAGTCCCGTTACATTGGCGCCCAGGTAAAAAAAACCACGAGATATGTCCTCTCCATAGTCTCCACCCCATACTCCCTAAAAAAAGAGCTCTAGGGCTCGTGTCGTAGTCGGTAAGGCAGTTTCCTTGTACATAGTTCCCCTTGGTGTTTCCTAGAGCGCGTGACGTTGCTTAAACGTCATATTACGAGCGTATACTCGCCGTATTCAGATGCGCGGTGTGAATGCGTCTCGTTCGTATACCAGGAATACCACTCGACGTTTAGAGGAGGGGGATGATAAAAAATGATTGAAAGTTTGTTTTAAAAGTATTGTACAGTTGGAAAAATAAAAAAAAATTCGTGAAATCTAAACATCTGAAACTTTATTTTCTCCTTTAATTTACCAATTATTTCTCATAGTTTTTAGCTGCAAAACAATAGTTCGTATAGGTTATTTTTTGGTTACAGCTTGTAAATACTTTTTATATTGATAAAAGTTCATAATTCTATTTGTTATAACAGTTTGAATTGAAATATTGAAAAATTTTATAAATCGATTTTTTGTTCACTGTATCATGAAAAAATACGTAAGTTATTGGGGAAAATCCATCATTTATTAGTAATAATGAGCATTAAATAAGCATATAACATTTCTAATATTTTCCTTCGATTTCCAAGTTTTTCAACAATTTCGGTTTATATAAACTTTAGCTTATATAACGATTCCATTTTTAATTCAGCTGCTCAAAATAAATAAAAATGCAAGTTAATGAAAAGAAAACTGCTTTTTTACTGACTATCATCGTTATTATCTGCTTTATTCACTGATTTTTTAAAGTTTTCGGCTTACAAATTTGATTTATCTGTTAGCTGGCATGGATAATACCATTTAATTCTGCGACTCAAAATACATGAAAATGTATATTATTGAAAATAAAATCGACTGATTATGACCGTTACCATCCTGATAATTGTGTTTATTTCACTCATTTTTCGTGTTTTTCTTTTTATCGATGCTTAGACAAAAACTAATAACATCATTCAATTCAGCAGCTCAAAATACATAAGAATACATTGTTTTAATAATTAAAATCCGTATTTCATGCTGTTTTTTAGAAGGATAAACGGTTTAACCAGTTTTTCCCATATAAAATTAATGGGAAACTTAGGGTACTTTGAGGCACGTGTTAAATCGATTCTATGGTTCTAATTCCTGTTTGCACAACATTTTTAGAACCTATAGAAGAGATTTCTACCCGGGGAGGAGGCCTCCTAAAAAAAAAAAAATTAACGACCACCCTAGTGTCATATATGACCAATTATCTGAGTACTTGTTTGACGACGTTCAATGGGCCATAGATAAGCGCATGATCACATTTTTACTATTTTTTCACTTTTCAAGATAGCAGGAAGCAGAGCAATCGGGCGAGTATCGGAGAGCTCCTTAATCTTGGCGATTTTGGCGAGAGGTCGCAGCAGAGCCTTCTTCCAGGATGAGGGGAATATGGTAAAGGCAATACAATCAGAGCAGATCAGCCGAAATATCGTCGATACCCATGACATTGGAATGCGCAGCAGAGATCATTTTGCTGATCTGCTTGACTGTCACTGGGCAGCGCTTGAAGGTTGCAACGGAAGTAGCCTCAGAGATACCGAAGGGGATGCCAAGAATATTTGTAAGGTCGTGATGTACGAGGGGCCGATAGTCATGGCAAACTTTCCCATAGTGATCGTTGAGTTCCTCAGCGGTGAAATGAGAAAGTGAGGACTTTTTCGGAGCCTTGTCGATCCCCATGCCTTTCAGGATCTTCCATATATCGCCCTGAGAACCAGCATTGTCGAGTCTCGATTTAAAAAACGCATTTTTGGCTGAGTGAAGGCGATTGAAGACTTCATAGCGCAAGGAGCGATAATGGAGAATGTTGGCAGGAGAGTTATGCCTCGACATGCATCTATAGGCATGATCTCGGGATCTGATAAGGTCGAGGATTTCAGGCGACAACCACGGCTTCCGATTTGCACTAATGGGGAAACTCTCCAAAGGCGCAACTGAGTCAAACGCCTCTTTGACAGCAGACGAAAGAGAAAGGGCACTGGCATCTACATTGGAGGTACAGGCACTTGTGATGTTGGCAAGGGTCTCATAAAGTTTATTCGCAAGGGCATTACTGTCAATCTTAAGTGATCTAGACTTGATGGTCCTGGCAGGTCGATTTTTCAAACAAATATCAAGTTTAACTTCTATTAAGTCGTGCCCAGCGATGAACGGCGAGTCAGATTTCCTGTAGTCTAAGACTTTCGATAAGTCGTAAACTAAAAACAGGTCAAACCAAGTATGGGAGTTACCAGTGACAGTAACAGCATGGTGAGTCGGTCCTGAGGGTTCGAGTGAGAGGGTGAACTGCTCGAAGCTGGTTCTAAGATGAGTCGACGCCACGTTGCTGATACTCAGATTAGAGTTAAAATCACCGGTAACAAGGATAGTGGAAAAGCAGGGAGCAAATTGAGCAAGTTCGAGGAAAAAGGCATCTGTGTAGGCGGAATTAGGACTAGTTAGACAGAGATTAGATTAAATTAGATTAGAGTAATTTAATTTATTTTGACCTTTGGGTATAACCCTATCTGGCCATAAAAGAATTACAAAAAGAATAACAAAATATCGCATAAATATCACATCACATTTTAACAATCTGAACTATAACGACAGTATAACGATGCAAGTAGGCATGCAATAGCTATACAAAGGTATTTACCATAAGTAATAACAAAACGCCTTAATACTAGTCAGACTACAGCTGCAGTTGCGCCGCACGAACGGACCAATCCTGTCTGTCTCTTGCTAATAAAATGTCATATAGGGTGGACTTAAAACTATGGAGCATATTAGACTCAAACAGAGGTGGGGGGAGCGAATTTATGAGATCAGTAGAAGTAACAAGTAAAGAACCATTCATTGCGGCGGTCCGGATTGGAGCATAGGTGATCGACCTAGGGGGAAGTCGAGCTGAGGATCTAATCATTACATCAACGTTCAGTCTGCGGAATCGCGAGAAGATATACGCCGGGTTCTGATTCGCGACTACATTGAATGCTAATGTGCCTAAAAAATATTCACGCCGGCGTTTGACTGAAAGCCAGCTTAGTGCAAGGCGATGGGGTGTGACATGATTACGGTGACCTAAGTTGCCGCAGACAAACCTCACGCACGCATTCTGAAGAACCTGTGTGGATCTGCTTTGTTGGACGGGGTGACGGGCATATATGTAACATAATCTGGATCAGGTCGTGTTCGTCAATGAATGGGGAATCCGATTTCCTATAGTTCACGACTTTCAATAAGTCATGTACCAGAAAGCGATCAAGCCACGTGTGCGCATTTCTTGTGGCAGTAACAGTGTGATGCGTAGGACTAGATGGGACTAAAGAGAGAGCAAGCTGTTCAAAACTGGATCTGAAATGACTAGATTCATCGTCCAACACGTCCATATTAACATTGAAGTCGCCAGTCACAACATTCCCATTAAATGAAGGTACAAACTGCTCATGCTTCATGCTAGCATGTGTGACAGAGATAATGAGATACTCCGGTGTATTATCGAATTCCGGATTCGAGGCACTGAGTAAAACAGGCTTGAAACAGTCTCTGATATAAGCTCCTACACTGCCACCTGGCTTTCCAACTCTATCATTTCTGAATAAGGTGTAACCGTGCATATGAACGGAGGCATCCGAGTCAGAATCGGTGAGCAAGGTTTCGGTAATATCATTCATGCTAGGCTCAATGACCGAATCCAAGAGGTTGAGGTTAGACCTGAGCAGATTAACATTAATATGCGAAACTAGCGACTTACCTCCCTCGCTAATGCTCGGTCGGTTAATAGAATTTTTTAAAGAAAATGTTAATGATTTTTCAATTTATATTTAGAATAATTAATTTCATTTATAAATAAATTTATAATAACTAATTCAAATAAATACATTTTTTATTCTTTGATGATATCAAATTAATTAGT
The DNA here is from genome assembly GCA_035586675.1 of Eurytoma californica. NCBI lineage: Eukaryota > Metazoa > Arthropoda > Insecta > Hymenoptera > Eurytomidae > Eurytoma > Eurytoma californica. The sequence continues at coordinate 6,742 of JAXIUT010048945.1, read as the reverse complement.
TCAAATTGTATTAAATAAAATACCTTAAATTGTTGAAATCATAAATCGTTTTCTTTCATTTATTCTTTCTGTAAATCGAGTGTATTGAGAATTCGTTGTTTTCACGTGGCAGTTGGTATCAATGATATAAAATAAAGGTTATTCGCCATGCTGGGCTGGGGCATATTCCGTGGGACATATTACACATTTCTGGATGCGTTTTTGAACCCCCGAGGCTAATTTTAAGTCGGTAAAGCCGGAGAGATCCAGATGCCTAGTGATTTTTTTGGGACTACAAAAAATATTTGACTTATTCCAATTCGAGACAGTGTGTAGAGCTAGCAGTATCGAAGAGTGATGCGTCCGAAGCCGAAGCGGAACGTCCACGAGGGAGGACTGAGCAGTGATGCTTGGACAGACTTTCGAGCGATGGCGAGGCACCGCACTTAGTTGCCGAGGTACTGGACGCGAGGGTGGGGCAATTCTGACGAGTGGGCGGGGCTTGCGGTCGCCTAGCGTTCCAACTAGTAGTAGTAGGTACCGTGGGAGGGGCTATGACGCACGCCGCTGACTCGTTATTGAGTGTACGACTGTAATTGTGTACAGCGCAAGTAATAGTATCGTTTATGATGACGGACGGATCGCGGACACAGAGAGTGTGAATGATTGCGGCGGTTTAAAATAAATGGCGCAAATCCGACTGCTCATATTAGTGACATTCTAGCGATAGAAAAGTTAAAAAGACTTGTTAGACAGCACGAAAAAACACTAAATCAGTATGTACAAGGAACATTAATTAATTAGCCGCACAATAAAACTATAATAATATGAAAAATAAACGAGCGAGGTCCCGGGCGAAAGCAGATTAAGATCACTCGATAAAACAGGTGCCGGCGAAGACGATCTGCCCTCTATGAGACAGAATTGTACTCGAAATGTACCTTGCGGATAAAACAGATTTCTTCATTGTTATCGAAGCGACGTAGGGTGTGGAACGACGCCAACCTTGAATCGTTTCATCCAATTCTTGAAAGTGATCCCTGATTTGCAGAAACGGGACTCTTTGCGCTGATTCGCGGGGATCAAGTTCGTTGACGGCGGGATCGCAGAAACGATCTTAATCTCTCTCTGAGAATTACAGAAATAATAACAAAAATAATAATAACGTGCAACAGTTTCTCTTAATACTAAAACGCTCGCTAATAAAAGATATAAAATATAAAGGAAATAACAATTATCAATTAACGCAAGACACAGACAACTTATCACAGATACAAATTAAATCGCTTATCACAGATAAACAAATAAATAGTAATGTCGCAGTGTTGATATATCCCTAACACAGTCGAGGCCAGTATACCATAAAAGCTAATCAGATACGCTATTTAGCCATTGCTGTCAAGAAGGGTATCAAATAAATATGCCTTAAATCTAGATAGTCCACGAGGCTCAAAAGAAGGTGGTGACAGCGTATTTATCAGATCTGAGGAGGTTACTAGAAAAGAACCTTTCATAGCTACAATGCGAATTGGCGCGTATGTAAGTGATCTCTGGGGAAGCCGTGGAGAGGACCTCACAATCACATCAACATTTAACTTGGAGAATCTGTTAAAAATATACACAGGCTTCCTGTTGGCTAAGACATTATAGGCAAGTGAGCCGATGAAGTACTCCCTTCTGCGCTTAACAGAAAGCCATCCGAGACAGAGACGGTAAGGCGTTACATGCTCTCTAGGCCCAATGTTGCCAAAGACAAAACGCACACGGGCATTTTGCAGGACTTGTAGGTCTTTGTTGCGTGTCTTGTCAGTGTCGTGAAAAAGCACACACATGTAGTCCAGATGAGTGAGGACCAGGGTTTCAGCTAATTCCTTCTTCAGAGATCTAGAGAGGGAGTGACTATGCTGTCGTAGGTTTCTCAATGCGAAGTTGGCTCTACGAATGATGGCGGCAATGTGATTGGCCCAGTTGAGTGTCAGTGTAAGGTTAAGTCTAAACGTTTTGACCTCGCTGGCATATGGGAGAGGCTGACCTAGAATACTGACTTTGGGAAGAGTATCAAGGTCAAGGCTGAAGGTGTATGCCAGACTTACTACGACCATTACTTTGGTCTTGCTGACATTTAGCTTTAGACCATTGTCCTCAGCCCATTTAGCAAAGGCTTCACCATCTCTACTAATTAGATCGACTCCAACAGCAAAATCGGACTGAAGGACCGACAAGTAAATTTGAGTATCATTAGCATATATCATATGAAGTGAATACCTGAGTACAGAGGGGAGATCGCTGATGTATATAGCAAAGAGGAGAGGTCCTAGTACACTCCCCTGGGGGACGCCACCATTAACGCGAGTCCAGCAGGTGGGATTGCCATCCTGATCAATCACCGCTTGCTCACGATCCTTGAGATAGGAGTAAATAAGCTTGATGAAGCCCTCTGCGTAATTGAGTGCTCGTAGTTTGCTAAGGAGACGCGCATGTGAAACCGTGTCAAATGCCTTAGATAAATCAAAAAATAGTATGAACGTAATCATTTATCGATAGCCCGTCTGACATCATCTAAGACTCCAATTTGCGCTGTCTGCGTACTATGTCCTCGTCTAAATCCTGATTGACGTTCATTGAGTAGATTGACGGACAGTAGGTAGTCGGATAGTTGATCATAAACGATTCGTTCCAAGATCTTTGAGAGCACTGGTAGTAGGGCGATTGGACGACTATCAGACATCTCCTTAACCTTAGCTATTTTGGCAAGAGGGCGAAGCAGCGCCTTTTTCCATTGCACAGGAAAAGTTGAGGTTTCAATGCAGGCGTTGAAGATGTTCACTAGATGAGGGAGAACAGCTGAAGATAGAGATAGATAGATAGATAGATATACCTTTATTCTATCACTAGGACAAAAATACAAATTAACAATATATATATACAATAAATATACAATATAAATAAAATACATTTTTTGGTTAACATTTTCTTTGGTCAAGGTACAATCAAAATCAGAGTTATGGCCAAGAGGCTCAGTCTTATTACATGGAAGTACAGTCTTTTCTTATCGTATACTAAAATAATAAATAACAAATAAATACTCCTAATCACAGATAAGCAAGGAAAGGCTGAGTCCTTAATTTCTAAGTTTACTTAAATTCTAAAAAATGCTGTCGTCATTTATTCTCAAGGAGGACTAAACGTCAAGATTGAGAAGGTGTTGAAGGGAGCGAATTCCAAAACCAAACACCGTGGATCTGAAAAGCCCTGTCGCCTGTCTCAGTGCTTGCACCTGGGATACTTAGTTCGGAGGGAGAGAGAGAGGGAGGGGAGGGAGGGGGAGGGGAGGGAGAGAGAGATTTTATTAAGGCCTTTCGGTACAACCCTATCTGGCCTGCATAGAATTATAAAAATGCATAACAAAAATAAAAATCTCGTAAATCGCATAACAATACACGCGTAACAGTAATCGCATAACAATCATAGGCTAAGTAGAATTCGCAACTTAAACTATAAAACTTAAAACTAAGTATTGAAGCTAGCTGCTCGCAAGAATCAAGGGTCCACTGAGAGGATTACTAAAGCTAAATGACTATCTGTGCGTTAAGGCGACTAGCTAATCCTAGTGGACCAATCAAGTCTGTCTCTCTCGATGAGAACATTATAAAGGTATTCCTTGAAACTAGCTAGCCCTGAGGGTTCGAAGGAGGGCGGGGCCATGGAATTGATGAGATCAGTGGCTGTGAGAAGGAAGGAACCTTTCATTGCTTCGTGCGTATGTGAGCGACCTTGGGGGGAGATGAGAGGACGATCTAACCATCACGTCGATTTTAAGCCTGCAGAACTTACTGAAGAGATAGGAGGGGTTCCTGTTGGCAATAACGTTGAACGCCAGTGTACCGAGGAAAAACTGTCGCCGACTCTTAACTGACAGCCAACCAAGGGAAAGACGATGAGGGGTCACGTGATCGCGCGGACCAATGTTGCCAAAAACAAAACGCACACAGGCATTTTGAAGGATCTGGAGGTCCCTGTTCCGCATCTTGTCAGTATTGTGGTAGAGCAGATACATGTAGTCAAGATGTGAAATCACAAGACTCTCAGCTAGTTCTTTCCTGAGTGATCTTGACAGCGAGTGACTGTGCAGTCGTAGATTCCTGAGCCAGAAATTGGCACGACGAATGACGGAAGCTACATGGTTGGATCAGTTGAGCGTAGGAGTAAGAATTAGGCCAAGCGTTTTAACTTCACTCTCATAAGGTAGGGAATCACGAAATATGCCAATTTTAGGGAGCATGTCCAGGTCAAGACCAGAGTTGTAGGCCAAGCTACACAGGACCATGGCTTTGGTTTTGCCAACGTTCAGCTTCAAGCCGTTGTCTGCCGCCCATTTCGCAATTGCCTCGCCATCACTACTAATACGGTTTACTCCAGCGAAAAAGTTACAGGGGAGAACAGATAGGTAGATCTGCGTGTCGTCCGCATAGATCATGTGGAGTGTGTTTCTGAGAACGAGCGGTAGGTCGTTGATGTAGATGGCGAACAGCAACGGACCTAGCATACTGCCCTGAGGAGGTACTCCAGCATTTACACGAGACCATTCAGTGGTATTGCCATCATCGTCGACCACAGCTTGTTCCCTGTCCTTTAGGTAGGAGAAAATTAGCTTGATGAATGAATCAGAGCAGTTCAGAGCTCTCAGTTTGTTGAGGAGACGAGCGTGAGGTACTGTGTCAAACGCTTTCGAAAAATCGAAAAATCATGCGCTTGCCAATTGCTCGCCTAACATCATCAATTACGCCAAGTTGAGCATCTCTTCATCTAGGAGATTGTTAGCAGTGAGATAATGAAAGAGCTGGTCGTATACAATGCGTTCAAACAGTTTAGAGATCGCAAGCAAAAGAGCAATGGGGCGTGTGTCTGACAGCTCTGTTACCTTCGAAATTTTAGTGAGGGCGTAGTAGTGCCTTTTTCCACGGGGACGGAAAGCAGGATGACTCGATGCAGTCGTTTGAAAATGGACACTACATAAGGGAGGATATCCGGTGATGTAAGCAAAAGCATATCAATGCTAATCCCAACGACACTAGTTGCATTTGAGTGCGAACGGGAAAGGAGCTTAAGGCCACACTCGGGCGTGACAGGGCTGAGTTCGAAAGGGGCAGAAACAGATCCGGACGGAAGTGATGGTTGAACCGAAAGTACCTTACTGAGGTCAGAGTCAGATAGAGGAGTACAATCGCTTCCAACTTTTTCGCAGTGAGCATTCAGCTCATCGGCCGTAAAGTTAGTGAGAGGTAACGGCTTCGACGAGGAGCCAATGCCCATACCCTTGAGTATCTTCTACTTGGCGGATTGAGATTCAGCTTCATTGAGGCGTGACTTGTAGAAGGCATTTTTCGCAGAATCCAGCAGATTAGACACCTCCGATCGCAAGGTACGATAACGCAGAATGTTTAGTGGGCTGTTGCACCTAACCATGCATCGGTATGCACTGTCGCGTTTCCTCATTAGCTGCATAATTACAGGCGTGACCTACGGCTCTCGCTTTGCAAGGATGCAAACGTTCCTAGCTGGAGCAACTTTATCAAACGTGTTAATGATTGCCGAGGCAATCAGGTGTGCAGATGGGATGGGCAGAGCCGATGACGCAGATACGCTCACAGAGGGATTTGAGTGACCGGCGTAGGTAATGTGCCTGTTGTGTATGTGCGCCGGATTTGAGACGCACAGCTCGTGGACTAACGCACCGCAGTCTATACACGCACAGGCCGAACCGTCCCGTCGCAGAATTGGACGCTTACAAAGTTCACATGTACGTGAGCTCATAATAGATAAAACATAATGGCAGACAAAAGGACGCAGACAATTATATACAGGACGGGCGCAATATACATGTAAGAGTGGACACACGCGAGTGAATAAAAAGAATTAAAAGTCGAGGCCGACGTGTGAGACGTTCGCGCGCAGGTTCAAGTTGGCAAGAATCAAACGCGCCCTTTGTGAGCCGCAAAGGGAGTTGGCACGCCGAGAGAATACCTCAGTCGGTAAGGAGGGTACTGGTGATATCCGCTGCGTTGATGGCGCTGTACAACGTCGAAAAGCACTGAGGTGATGCCAACCTTGAAATGCAGTGGACAAGTCTCAGTTCCAGGAAGAAGCGCAGCGATTCGTGGAAGCCTGATGACCAAGCTGTCCTCCAATTCGCCGAAATGAGATGTGGCGGCTGCCGGCACGCAGAGCCAACATAACCTTTCGAGAGTTCTCACTTTTTATTCGGTCTCCCCGGCTCAAAAAATAGGAGCCATGCAGTTAATGCTCCGTGTGCGTGGAGCCTACGGGAGTCCGGATCTACTAAAATAAATAGAACTCACACAAGATACGATGAGTGACTGGAAAAGATGAGAGAGTGAGGAGCGATGTAAGACAGGTCAGTCCAACTCACCAGATTAGATTAGATTAGATAAATGTTTATTGTGGCCTTTGGGTATGACCCTATCTGGCCAAAAACGCAAATACAAAGATATAACAATTTTTATCAAATAACAATCGTAGCGAGTTGAGGTTACAATAACAATACATATAAAATTCACGCACTTAAGCTAAGGTAACTACTATACAAAAAGATTTACAAAAAACTATAAATCACAGAATCTTTAGCCTAAAAGGTAAGTACAAATTACGCAGTATAAGCATAGCCGACTAGAGAGCACTAATTCGCACGCCGGGACCAGTCAAGCCGATCACGTTCAAATAGAGTGTCGTAGAGAAGCGCTTT
>JAXIUT010048934.1:0-11253 GCA_035586675.1 Eurytoma californica | reverse complement strand
TGCAAGTTATCAATTGCAATTAATCGATCCTTAGATGCTGCAGGAATTGTACGTTTCTCATCCACTGAAGTTCTTAACTCACCGAATGTTAAAGTCCTGGTCTCCGGTGGTCTGATTAAAAATTGTTCTGATGACATTCCAGGTGTATCTTTGGAAGTTGAACACGAAGGAGTGTTCGAAGCAGGAAGATTTGTAAGCAAAGCGTTAGATAAAAATTTTATCTGTTGTTGCATTTCATGAAATTTTTCATTTTCAACACGAAGTCTTTTAGGGGGTGGTTGACCGCGCCTTCCAGTGTCATCGTCACTACTCGAACTTTCCCTTTCAGAATCGGAAGAACTAGACTCGTCCGGAGGTTCTGGATTCATTTTTATTAATAGGATGAATAATACAGTAGTGATTAATTAATTTTAATTTTTCTTTTTTTTTTTTTTTTCGACGTCTTTATGTGGCGAAAAAACTCAATGCTATGAAGATAGACGTACACGCCGAGCGATGACGATCTTCTGGATTTCGAAACAAAATACAATCAAAGCAGGAAATAAAGGTAAAAGAAACAAAATTAGAGCGAAAAATTCGATAGCTTCTCTCATAAGGATGCCGTGTACCCGGCCTAAAGCATATAATGAAGAAATATAAAAATAATTTACGACGATTATGACAGGAGTCTATAAAGATTACTCGAAAATAAATGAACCCAGATATTGCTTCCTTCTACATATTCGATTATTAAAAAATGATTTCATGTTTAAAGTTCATGGTTAACTGTCGATTTTTTATATTATTTTGTAGAAGAAAACATCTGATCTTATATTTAAATATATCAATTTATTTACAAATCTTAAAAAGTTAAACAATCTAATTATAATTAATTGATTAAAAATGCTGTATTTAATGTTATATAAATATGATTTATACTTTATTAACACTGTAATAAATCTCAAAAATAACTACAATATATAATTTATAAAATATTATAATGATTAAATCAAAATTTAAAGACTTGTTTAGTATGATCTTGTTGATTAGAAGTTGATTCAATGACTTTCTTCCTTTCTGTAATTGTGTGGACCGTGGATTGTTTTGATTTAATTTCATGCAAGATTTCTCGATCAGACTCCCGTGAAACAGAAAGATTATCATCTTCATACATATCTGAATTCACTTTGCTAATAGTTTCATACTTTGTAACTGAATTCTCCGATAATACTGAACTGTTGCAGTCTTGAATACTACCAAATGTTTCTGTACGCTTAATGCCGTCATCAAATGTATGATCATGAATACTAGATTTTGTTACATTCGGAATTTGTCTCAAAGAATCGTAATATTCATGTTTATAATCATGAAATGGTTCTGGATGCTTTCTTTCAAATGTTCTTGATGATTGGTATTCTGGAATATACTTTATATCAGCAGGGTAATGCATTTCATTTGGATCGTATGAAGAAAAGTTATTCCTTTCATCTTTCTTTTTGGTTTGCAATGTACTTTGAGTTAGATTCACTTTTTCTGGACTGATTAAATTTTCTTTGTCATTTTTTATATGATACAAACCAGGTGTAGTATTATATGATTGATTAGGCGTTCGACTGTTGTAAAATTGTAGCGTTGAAAAATTGGATGAATTCGGGTCATTTCGTGAAAGTGTATCGTAATTACTTTGTTCTACATCTGTATCTACATCGGACGGATCAGAACGATTTCGGTATTTAGCTTGTCTAATAGCAGTTAGTCGGCCTCTAGCTTCTTCAAGTTCTCTTTCTATACGCAATACTTCTGATCTGGCATTAATTTCTTGTGCAATTCCGCCTACTATTCTGCGATTCAAAACAAGTGATCGCTCTTCTTCGTGTTGGATTGCTTGTTGAGCAGCACGTACTAAGTTGTCTGTGGCTCGTTTAACTGCATTTCCAGCAGCTTGTAAACGTTTAGTACTTTCACTGTCAGGGTCAGCCTTAACTTTGCATGCTACAAGAAGCTGTGCGGTACTACTGGCAACTTGTTTTGCACTGGATATTAATTTTTCTTCACTACTATACCCTTGAACTAAGGAATTCGCGGATTCTACTAAACTATGGGTTGCAGCAGCAACCATTCTTGCTGCAGAAATTAACCCTTCGGACCATTGCCCGTCATCAGAACTTGTTAACGGAGTTCTGTCCACTTTTCCGGCAGCTATTAATTCTCTTTGAGCCGCACTTGCTGCTTTAATTAATGCTGAAGTAGCAGTTGCTATGGATTTGGCTGCTTCCAAAATCATTTCATCAAAGTTCATGTCTTCTTTAGTTTCCTGCAAAATTTAATAAAAATTATAGAAATAACGCACGCGATATAAACAAAAAGTTGAATAATCCTTTTATGGTTTAAAATTGTATTTTATGTATAGATTTTTTAGATAGCAACTAGCAGTATGGTAGGGTTTTATATCAAACAATTTATTTCAAAGTTAAACCACAAAAAGATTAAACCTAATTATTTATTTATTTATTTATTTAAATCAGAGTAATACATTGCATTACATTACAAACGTAACCCAGCAGAGGAAAATAAATTGCTGATTGCTGGTCCGGCTGGTTCTTTTATACAAAAGAAAAACTTATTCTAAAGGACAGGTGCAAACACAGTGGTACTACCTTAGTTTGCATAGCAAGCCGAGGCAGTCCAGTATGCTTGCCTAACTATTTCATAAAAATATTAAATAAGTTTGATATTATATTATTTAATGACCTTACCGATTATGTAATTTAATTGTAACTGTTGATTTAACCAGTCACTATAATAATATGTTTGATTCCTGGTCGATTATAATAAAACAACCAAGAATATCAAACATATCTTACAGTACCATGGTAATGAGTTATTTGCATTTTTCTTCCCAAGGTGCAGTATCTTATATGTAAGCGTAGAATTTACGAATATAAAATAAAACGACAGAAAAGTTATTTACCTCAACATTTTTTCGAGGTCGTAGACTAGCTAATTTCTTTGCAGCAGCATCAATACTAGCAGCTGCGCCCAATAGTTCATTTTCAGCAATAACTGTAGGATCTTCAGGGTCATCCCAATTACTTCCTTTTAAAATTTCTGCTATTCCTACAAGTTCGGTAACGCTCTGAGCGATTTTTCGAGAGATGGGCAATAACAAGTGTTTACATTCATTTGACTTTATTGAAATTTGAAGAATAACTTGAAGCAATTCTCTATAATTCATGGCTATGTCATGTCCAGTTTGAAGTATTCGTTCCTTTAATTCTGCAGATTCAGTGCAAGTGTGTGCAGCAGTTTTACAAATTGCAAGCATATCGCTAATTGATCTACGACCCATATTTGCAGCTGCTATTATGTCATCCTGTTTGCAACTGTTACCAGCTGCAACTGCTTTAGCTGTTGACATTGTTATACTCTTTGTACATCTAACAAGATCCTCAGGGGTAACACTTCCTTTAAGATTATCCATAGAATTCAGTGATCTTATTTCTTGAGCTATAGCTTCAATTGTAGATTCTAATGCCCGAGTACCGCGAGTATGCTCGTCTTCAACGGCTTTGACAGTTTTAAGTAGAGATGTCACGTTAGTAACCATTACCTGAGAAAATATAATTTAGATTATAATTTACGCTGATTATGCCGATAAAAATTGGAAATTCAAATATTTTATTTTTTTTTTATTAAACAAAACAAGCGGAAATATCTTCTATAATAATAAATATTTGGAACTTCAGTTAGTAAAAGATGTGTGTAGTAAAAAAAACATTGCTTACCTTCGCCGAGTCTTTAAGATGCGCCATACTCGGATCGTTTATAAGTTTTCCACTAGCAGCTTTGGTGGCGTGTATTAGGTCTCCAAGAGCAGAAGCAACATCTCTTACTGCATTAATCAGCATTACTTGAGCTTCCGGATTATCACTTCCTAGACTTGCTGCACCGTATTTGACGACTTCAGCAAGTTGGACTATAGTAGATACAGCATTTTGAGCTGCTACGGCCAATTGTTCTTGAGATGATGCGGCACCGGCAACAAGAGTTTTGGTGTCCTCCACCAATGCTTTAGCTGTCTTCAATATATTTTCTCTGTGGTCTGCAAACGTTTCATTTTCATTCTCTGCGTGTAAAGTTCCCGCAGTTGCAAACATTATAGTTGTATCTAAATCTCCAATGATTCCCGAAACCGTACTCACAGCATTTATGCAAGCTTGTGTTCCGCGTGAACCAGCTTGAAGTGCTGCTAATACTTGAGATACTTTTTCACTAACAATTTTACTGTAATCAGAAATTTCTCTTTGAAGATGAACGTCGCCTGGTGATAATTGGCATGTACCGGCTGACCTAACAATATCTGCACATGCTTTTCCCAATTCATGAACACCAATTCGAAGTTTTGATGATACGTCTGCATTTGATGTTGCTGTAGAAGCACCGGATGCGTCTCGTGCAAGCTGAACATATTTATGCGAAATATCTACAGCTAACGGTCCCAAACGACCCACATCTGTATTCGATTTACTAGACTAAAAAAGTAAGATAAAATTAGATTTAATCGATTTTTGTGAAATTTCTTTTGTTATACTTACGATTTCCTGTGCTAATCGTGCAATTTCTTTAGCCACTTCTACCATTCTTGTCTGATAATCAACAAATGAATCTACACTATCTATTGTAGACATTCTTTGATCTTCCAATCTACCCATGGCTCGCGAGATTGTTTCAATCAATCCCGTAACAATACCATTAGATGTCGATATATTTTCAAGGGTATTTTGTAATTCTTGGAGAGATTCTTTAGCTGATTCAATGCTGTCGTCCACATCGTTATGGAGATTTATAGCTTTGGGATTACCTCCAGATTCTTTTGTTACGTACACAAGCTGCAAAATAGATTCGATGATTGTTTTCGTTTGATCTAGTAACATCATCTGTTGCTTAGATTGCATCATATGTGAAGCAGATCCTATACCACCGCACACCAGTGGCTCAGAGTACATGGAAATTTGCGTAACCACATGACCAATATTCTCTGCTTCACATTTAGCAGCATTTCTCAGAAATTCTAATCTCTCACGCAATTCACAAATGCTATTATCCATTTGATCTATAAATCCTTGAAGTGTATTTTCTTTGTGAGGTGCCAAAGTTTGCGAAACTGCGCTAAGAGAAGCGGCATCAAGTTCACGAATTTTCATTGTAAGTTTCTGAATTGTAGCATCGCATTCTTTTTGCCCTGGTGCTTTGTCACGTATCGAAGCTACTAAAGCTTTAATTGAATCACTAACATTTTTACTGTGATGGGCCAGCAATTGCCAGGTAGGAGGATCTTTAGGCTTTACAGCAAGACTTTTAGCAGCAAGTATCATAGCACAAGAACTGTTAATAATAGATTTACCAGAACTTATGATGGGTTCTTGTGTTATTCTAGCTTCTTTCGAAATTTTAGCTGGTTGACTAACAAATTCAGGAGAACTTGCAAAGATGCACAAATTATCAACTGCCTCCAATAATGGTTTTGTAGCATTAACACATTTTTCTCGACTGTTTTCGGGATAATTTGAATCTAGAGCTTTAATTTCTTTTACTAATACAGCTGTAGAATTGGCTACATCTTTAGCTGACTGAACAAAATGTCGCTTTGCAACAGGATTACTAGTTTTGCTTGATGCCACGCGGCATGCGTTACATAAAGTACTGGTGTGCTTCGCAATTACAGTAGCAGCTGAAAAAATTTGTTGTTGTGATGAAGTGGGATTACCAAGACTTTGGCAACTCGCTTGGATGTTTTGTGCAGCTCTGAAGAAATAAGCTTGATCTACTAAGCCTGGTTTTCCAGAAAAAGAAGTGGGATCACTTACTCCAGCTAAATATGCAGCTTGAGCAGCAGCTTCGACAAGACCGCAAATAGAAGAAGAAACCCCCTTGATAGCAACAGAAAATTGTTCATGCTCTGATTTTTTAGCATGATTAGCAATACCAGTCATCCCATCACCTAAACTTTTACTTTTATTCATTACAGTATCAAGGCAATCAAAGTATGAGGCATCAGAAATGGGTTCGTTTGGATTATCTAGTAAAGGAAGCATAGATTGTATATTTCTAATAGAATTGTCACATTCTATTTGTCCAGGAACAGCTGAAGTGCATACATTGATGAGGTAGTTAATGGAATCAGTAACAGCTCGAGCAGCAGCTGAAAGTTGATTTTTAGCATTGGGAGCGTTAGGATCTGCAGCAACAGACTTCACTGAACCTAAAAATTTTGTTGAACTCATGCTAACATTTTTCAAAGATGCAATAACTTCCGATCGCGTTTCATGTACTGTTTGTCCAGCCATTTCCATTCCTACTCTAATTAAATTGTTGAATGAATGGTTGAATTGTTTTGAAGAAGTAGCTAATTCCACTGGTGAATGAATAGAGGTCACAATTTGAGAACATGCATCATTAAGATTGGCAGCAGCATTACCCAATTCGCCTTGCAATTGTCTGAAATCAAAATAATGCCAATGAAATAAAACATTATACAACGTGATAATGAGATATAATGTAATAATAGTAGGGATATGGAACAAATTTTTGTTAACCCTCTTTGATCACTCATCCCCAAACTAACGCTCCCTGCCCCGGCAATTTTTAACCGCCGTAAAATCTAGTAAAACAGAATGCCAGTAAAAATATGATCACTTATATTTCAAGCCCCTTTTAAAAATTAATATAGGTTTTTGATTAAATTTAATTTTACATGTGCAATAGCAAAGAAAAAGAAAATTCTGAAGAAAATTGTTTTTATAACTACGTATTTGGATGTTTAAAAGATTTTTTAAATTTGTTGCTGGCCTCAAACGGGAATTCTTAGAAATTTTGAAGTATAATAGTGATAAAACTTATGTACCCATAGTCTTTATTGGATGATGGAAAATCATCTGTATTGAGGATCTGACTTATATTTTCTATATCCTGTATAGCTTTATCTACATCTTTCTGACCAGGTAAACAGGACACGCAATTATTTAAAGAATGAGATACTTCTTTAGCAATAGCAGCTAAAAGCTGTTCATTATCTGGGTTATTTGGATTTTTAAGAGCCCAGCGAGCTTCTTTGATCAGTTTTATGGACTTATCAATAACATCATCAGCAGTTAATAAAACTGTCTCTTGAATATCTCGTTGAGTTATCGTAGCAGCAACGCCTCTGACGGTTGATATTAAATCTTGAAGAGCAGCTGATGTTTCTCGAGCAGCACTACCAGTGTAGTTTTCGTTTCCTTGTTTGGCAGCAGAAAGAAGTTGTGCCATGGCATAACCCACACTTTTTGAAACCAGTCCAAGTTTGGCTGATGTCGATTCAGCAGTCTCTCCAGGTAACGGTTTTAATGAGTTTACACTAACTGCTTTGTGCAATTCTTTAAGTTCATTTTTTAAATTCATGATTAATTCTTCAGCAGCATCCAATTCTAAACCAGTACAAGCTTCTTTTGCTCGACTGACTGTCGATCGTAAATCTGTTAGAGCAGAACCTAATTGTTGCGAACTATTATTTAACTGCAAAGCAGAAGCTTGATCCGTGACTGTTGGCAAAACTGCTTTTGCTGCTTTCACTACAGATGATCCTGGTTGTAAAAATTGCTCCGATGCATTTATAAGATTTAGTTGCATTGTCGGATTTTCTGGCTCTGAGATAGTTCCCTTAACGCCAGCTACCAAATTCGGAATATGTTGCACCATTGCTCTGCATTCTATGTTGAGTTCAGTTTGAGTTGAGGGATTCGTATTGTGCGGTCCCACGCCAGATGCTGCAGCCACGCACTGAGTAGCCGTAGATGCTGCATATTTTGCGCATTTTTCTAATCTGCAAATCAAGTGACGGCGTAAAGCTGGTGTTGCTGCCGCAGTAGTTGCTTCTCGTAACTCTTCCACTGCCTGGCGAAGTTTATCTTGCATTCGAGCATCTTGCGGTTTACTTGCGCATTGTCTAGCAGCTTCAACCTAAAAATAAAAGTATTTTAGACATAATGTACTTAAATGTGATAAAAGAAAACTAAAAAAATTGACATACCATTTTAGCAGTTGCATCTGCAAGTATTTTGGCTGCAGCCAAAAGTCGTCTTTGTTGCTCTGAATCAGTTTGTTTTTCTGCATCGCCTTTAATACTTTGGATTAATTGTGCAGTTGCTTGTCCTACGATTCTAGCTTGGCGTACCATTTCTCCAGCATCACCAGAACTAGCAAACAACTTGTCAGTAGCTACTAATATTGTTTCAACAGCACCTTCTTGTGCGCATTCTTTAAGTTTATCATTGCGTGTAGATAGCTTAATATGATTTAAAAGATCATTAAGTGTTTTTGTTACATCTGCTGCTGCAGCACTCAATTCTTTCAAAAGATTATCATCAACACATGTATCATTGCAAACCTGTAACGTAAAATACATTTTTTAATTTTTATTTACTCAATTTGTCTTACTTATTTTGATTAAATCTACCTTTACAAGATTTTCAACTGCTTTAGAAACTTCGTGAACTGCACTCATTAATTGGTTTTGACAAGCAGGGGAATTTAAAGTTGGAGCTACAACTTTAGTGCAAGCGACGAGCTGAGAAGTTGCAAGTGCGCATTGAGTTGCTGCAGATATAACTTGATTTTGAGTAGCTGAATCTTCGCATGTAGCTGCAATATTTTTTGCTTTCAGTACTAAAGCAGCAGTGGTATTAGCAACCGCTTTTGCTAATGATAAAAGGATATCTTGCATTTCACGGCTAGTTCCATCTTCTTCTCCAATAGTTGTAAGGACTTGATGTGAAGCTTCACCAACACGTGATGCAGCATTTAATAAGTTTTGCCTTGGCTAAAAATATAAATTATGTTACAATTAGACATTATATTGAAATTAGACATAAAATAGGAAGTTTTATTAATTTCTTATGGATAGAACAAAAAAATTTAAATAAACTACCTCTTTCGCTTCCGGCTCAGTAGCTTTTAATAAATCAGAAAATGCCACACACAATTTTCTAGCAGCATCTAACAGCCGGTCACCAGAAGAATCGTCATCTAATAAAGCAGCTATCATTCTTACACCTTTGGTCATTTCTGGTAAATTGTTCGTGATTGTTGTGATTGCAGCTCCAACAGCTGTATGATCAACTTCTTCAGCAGTTCCTGATGTTAACGTTACTACTTCGGCAGTAGCTGCATTCATTGCAGCTATTTGAGAACCAATATTTTGCTTGTGTGTATCGATAGTTTGTTCTATCCATCTTAACGAAGCAACATCATTTCCAAGCTCAGGTACGTGAGCTTTACATAAGAGTTCTCTTTCAGCTATTTGAATAACTTCTTGACCAGTAATAATGGTCGATACTAAGGCACGTTGCGGTTCAGAAAGGACGGTTACTTTTGGTTGCTGAATCTAATAAAAACCAATAATAAGTTGAATTCA
This sequence comes from Eurytoma californica, assembly GCA_035586675.1. NCBI lineage: Eukaryota > Metazoa > Arthropoda > Insecta > Hymenoptera > Eurytomidae > Eurytoma > Eurytoma californica. The sequence goes on along the minus strand of JAXIUT010048934.1, from coordinate 1,823 downwards.
CCAATGCCATAAATTAATACATTAAAGATAGTTCTTACATAAAACAAATCATTCAAGACACGTGATTTTTTCAGTAAAATTTTAATATAGAATTATGTAGTGATATTGAGAAAGTATGTATTCGGATTTAAAAAGAAAAACATTCAAAAGTTTGTTAAATATTTTAAATTATCTAAAATTGTTTTAAAAAAATTACATTTGCAAAAGGCAATTCGATTGATGTTAGAAATCATTAGATTATATTGAATATTTTTATAATTATCTTTTGTGAGTGTACTGGCAACTTCTATTTGATTTACGTGATCGACTAAGAACTACTTAAAAGTTTAATGAATTTATCGAATTAAATTGCAGATTTCTTACCATTGTCGTAGCATGTGTAACATTTGCTTGGCGACTTATAGTTGTATACTGGGCTCCAGCCATATGACCAGTTCCATACGATCGAGCTCCTATAAAATGTATTAAGGGGATGTGAAACCCTATCACTGGAATCTGCATTACCGGCATGAACATTTTATTTATTATTTAAAAATTGTAACCATTGTTTAAAATTCGGTCAAAGTACTGCCCTCCGCAATTATGTAAAGAAACTGTAAAAAAAATTTCAGCTAATTACATTTACAAATGACTTCAGGAAATTGTTTGAAAATTTTTCGTTCTTAAATAACTTTACGAAATTATTTGAAAATTTTTCAAACGGTATCCTGAAGCCATTTATAGATGGAATTGGCTGAAATTTTGTTTACAGTTTCCTTACACACTTAGGGAGGGCAGTACGTCGGCCGAATTTTGAAAAATTATTTTCATTTTTAATAATAAATAAATTGCTTATGCCGATAATGCAGATTCCTACAAGAGGGTTTGACATCCCGTTAAATTTGCATGCAGGTACGATGTTTAATTTTGAAAAAAATCTGGTTATCGAACTTTGTATTCATTAAAAATATTAATTATGTTTTTTTTTTTTTTTTAAATTGATTACAGTGCATACAATACAGATTAACAAAAAATGACAATGTTATTTACCTTCTACACCAGCTCTGATAACAGCAGGTATTGCTACCGAAACAGCTTCAACATTTCCTTTCCCAATGTTTCCTGTTTCATGTTGCATAATAGTGGCTCTAAAAATATGTAGAAAAGATGAAAATTAAAAAATCACTATTCCATTTTTATGACTTGTGTTAAGTTTTTTTTATTTATTTTTTACTCACTTTGAAGGAGAAACACTGTCTTCTACCATAGTAGATCCTTCATCACCTTCAATACCAAAATGATCTTTAGCCTTTTGTTTTTTAAGTATAATATCAATGTAACCAGAGATTAGTTGTAAAATTTGCTCGGCTTCAGTTGTTTGGACACTGTAGTATTGATCGGAATAATCTCCAAAATCAAGTGTAAATGTATTTGGGGAGGCTCCCCACCTTCTAACAGTAGTTAAAGGCCACGTTTTTAATATTTCTTTTGTTTTTTCATCAAGTCGTAAAACCGAATCTTTCGTTACACCTAATAAACGAGGCACTAGCTTATTTTTCCCTTTCATTTTTTCTTTTACAAGGAAAAATGTTACTCCATAAGTATTTAAAGATCTGGCAGTTTTAGTGTAAATAACCTTAGCTTCTAATTCTGACAATCCGTTGTGCTTTTTATGTTCAGCAAAAATCTTTTTTTCTATGCCTTTTATCTTCAAATAAGATTGAGGTAAAAATTCCTTTAGACTGAAAAGAAAGAATAAAAATGATATTACCCAGACGGCAACGAGAATTCATAAAGAATATCTTTTGAATTTACACAAAAATTTACGAATTCATTAAGCGATA
>JAXIUT010048923.1:0-11253 GCA_035586675.1 Eurytoma californica | reverse complement strand
ATAATTTTTATTATTTTTATATATTTTTCACTTTTGAATTTTCTTATTTTTCCCATATTGTAGTTAGTCATTCTTTGGTGAGAGCGAGTGTGGTGAAGTAGGCATTTATTTTTTAAACATAAGAATGCTCGCGCATCTAGCAGCAACTAATGAAGTTTTTTCTTATCCCCATGAATATCCAATGTAGGATAATCAAACTTGACTGTTACTTTTATTCTTTTGTATGTAAATAATAGGACATAACTGTCCTGTGTTGTGCTTTTAATTTTTGTGAAAATTGTGCAGTCTATTTTGACTTCTTCTTTATCTGATGATTTTAGTTTTCCTGTATCCATTCTTTTAATTTCTCTCTTCTTTTATTTTTTGTCAACGTTTTAAGATTGTTAGGTAGTCTGTTGAAGTAAAATATAACCCTGATGTAACTATTTTTATTACTAACTTTTTTATAATGTTTAGGAGGTAGTATACTTTTGTTTCTTGTATTGCTATTTGATGTGGTAAATTTGTGTCTTTAATTATTTTGAAGAACGCGATATTGAACGTAGAAAACGATGAAGCAGACGTACACGAGCTTGTGAAAGCTCGCCTTATCGGGAGATGATGATGAAAAAGATACAATGCGGAAGATAACTCGAGCTGCTTACAGCCTTGAAATCCCTCGATGTTTAGTATTAGGATAGTGAGTCGGTTTTCTTTACGACTTTAAGCTTAAGTCGTACGAAATGCTTAGTTCAGCTGCTTATTTTATCGAGATACAATCTTATTCATTGTTGTGGAAACTCTAACACGTACATTTTGACGACAACACTGCAAAAAATCAACCAAAATTTCGTTGAATCCTCCCTATAAAAATTATTTAGTTATTTTAACCAAACATTTATTTATAAATTAACCAATAAAATTTTTGTTAAATTTACTAAGTATTTAACTAAATTGATTTTCTTTTTGTTAAAAAAACTTTCTTACAACTTTCCTTAATTCAATTAAATGGTTATTATATGGAGGAATCAACAAAATTTTGATGAAGCAATTTTTATATGTTATAGTTTCATTGTAAAAATAAAACTTTCAATAAATGCATTAATTGTACTTCCCCGCGTAATAACAAATTATTAATTTTACATTAAATTTAATGCAAACTTTTTTTTACATCTTTTCCTACCTAATATTCTAGTTTAATTTAATTTAATTTTTTTTTAATTAAGATTAATATAAATCAGAAATGTTCGTAGTTCGTTAATTTTATGAATAGAACTTTTTTTTTAATTAAAAGTAGAATTGATACATCAGTTATAAAAAATCTGAATACTGAAAAGAACAGCCAGCGACACTAATCGATATCAATTATTAAAATTAATGACTTTACAATAATTTCTTTACCGTTGCACAGAAAACATTCGATCGAATAAACGAAATATTTTTAATTGACAATTAGCCGCGACTGGCGGGGGAAAATCAACAGAGCCATTGAAAGGCAAAATCAATCAATTAGCAAATCGGGACTAGTAAATTAATTATCCGCCGGCATTCGAGAAACTCGGATCGATCATTCGAAGTTACATTAGCCCCTTAACAGTCGGCACTCCGACATTGTTTTCGCGCCTGCCAATTGAACGGATCAGTTCGTTCGCGGCGCGCTCGCTCGCTCGAGGGATAAAACGCGGTGCCGCACACATCGTCGAGGCGCGGCGCGCGGAGGAGCCCCGCGCGCACAATGAGCGCGGCCCTCCAAAGCCTCCCCCATTGTCGGACGATAATGGACCTAACGACGCGGCCGCGAAAATTATCCCGCGATGATGAGGAAAAATAACCGCAGGCACTGCTTTTTCTCATGGATATCGCCGAGAGAAGTGTTTGAAATGGGCAAATTATTGAAATATTATATATGTTTCAGTTTGGAGAGTTACAGAAATCAAAAAGGTGCCCAAATATGCAACATCGTTTTTTAAATCGTTGAATATCTTGATAACTATTAGACACTTTAAGTCATCGTCATCGATGAAGTCATTCAGTGCAACTTATTCCATTTTTACTATTAATTGTTGTTAATGTAATTATTAATGTAAGGTCAGTGCCCGTTTAATACTGTACAATTTTATTTATAAAACTGGAAAAACATTGCTTAGTAAATTCCACAAGGGTTTCTTTATTCCGTGAAATAATGAAACAAGTTTTAAATAAATGACTTTGCAACCAGTGCGAAGCCAATTTGTAATTTCTTATCGAATAATAATCAACAGATCCAATCTCGAAAAATTAGTAAATCATTTTAATTCTTAAATCAAAAATCACTATCAGCTACAAGATTATTAAATTATAATTGTAATTTGAAGAAGTAATTGAAGAAACAATTGATTCGATTTTCGATGATCTTTTTTACCGACCCTTTAAAGTTATCCAATAACAGACCTCGTAACTTTTCGACCCTCTGAATAAATATTGAAAGTACATTGGAATTTCGAATTATTTAGTTTGTGTAGTTCCATCAATGTGAGCTCATTTAAATTAAAGCGCGATCAGGCCTGCATACAATATGCGTAATATTAGCTGGTACATTTACCGTCAGGTGGACTCCGATTTTGATAAATTACATACTAACTAGTGTCCTGCCTCAGAAAACCAATTGACTTGTTCTAATAATTGCAATCGAATGGCATTAAAATTATAATGAAAAATCAATTTACTAAGCGAAGCTTAATTTGAAATCTTAAAAACTTAAAAATTGATTTAAAATAGAAAAATATAACAAGAACAGTAACATTTACATTTATGTGGTAAAGAAAAATTTAGAATATTTTATATTTTTCCTTTCATAAAATATCTTTCAAAAATAACTTATGCTGATGGAAAGAATATAAAATATAAGTGCAACAGAAAACACAAAAAAGATAAAAAAAATTTTTTTTCCGCCCTCTAACCTCAAAATCGACATTTCAAACGCGATTTTGAGGCTATCGGGCTGAAAAATGCAGTTCGAAACTGGGATGTAAGCGAATTTTTGCCTCCCTAGACTTTTCGACCAAATAATCCGCTTCCACCCCCGTTGCGAAGTGTACTATTATTTTTTCTAATAATCCAAATCAATCCATAAAAATTCTTGAATGATTCAAAAAGGGCTTTAAATAATTAAATTCAACTTGTATACAAAAATAGATCCATGGTGTCGTTTCAAGGAAATTACGAGGGAAGGTATCAAACATATAAAAATGAAATACTTTTTTTAACACTCTGCGATTCAAATAAAAGATGCCTCAGCATAAAAAAACTGAACAAAATATCTTTAGCGATTCGAATGCATTTCTCACGAGAAAACAAAAATGGCGGGCTGCGAGATACTCGCCGAAGTTTCCTAAAGGTCATTCCTCCCTCGCAAGATCCTTTTTTTCACCCCCGCGATCGAAAATCGATACGCGCCTTGAGTCGTTCCCGCCCGCGGCGAAGTTCCGCGACGGGGCAAGTTAAAAAAGTTGCGCCCAGGTGAGGGGGGCCGCGGCTGCGTTTGCATAATTGCGATAATCGGGACAAGCGGCGGCGCGGGCCAGAGGCAGGGTAAACACCGCGGCGTATCGAAAAAGTTGCGGCCGAGCCGCGCGGTATATATACTTTCGCCCGTCTTCAAGTGGCCGGGGGAGCGGAATCGCCGGAAAGTTTGACAGGCCTGCCGCTGCCACGGACCTCGAGTTCGTATTTATTTACGGGCCGGGTCGATTTTACGCTGGTTTTTCGATCGGCGGACGACGGAATAGCGTTTCAAACTTCCAAGATTTTGTTTTATTTGGGATTTAAAAATGTTTTAAGTTGAATTTGCGCTTTTTTGCGAATAAGCTTCTTGCTCAAAAACATCTTGTTCTCTCTTGTCATGTGAAATTTATAAGAATGTGCTAAGTTGAGGTTGTTTTTTCAAATAAGTTTTTTGCTAAAAATCATCATATTTTTTTGTTTTATTTGGCACTTAAACATGCTTTAGTTGAGATCACGATTTTGCAGATAAGTTCCCTGCGGGAAATCATCTGACATTTTTATTTTATTTGAAATTTAAAAATGTGTCAGTTCAGTTTACGTTTTTTGCATATAAATTCCCTTCTGCGGATATCCCCGACAGTTTAAGAAATGGTATTAAAATTCGAAAGTTTTTTTTTGAAAAAAAAAAACAACTGCTCGAAATATGAATGATTCTCAGAAAAAGTGCAATATTTTTCAAGTAAACTCCGATAAAACGAAATTTTTTATAAAAATAAAGCTTAGTTTATTTTAGGATGGGAGTAGAATGATAAATTGTATGATCCTTATCCACTGAAGGAAATTGAAGGTATCGACCTCCACGGAGTTTATACAAATAATATTGTACTTTCTCTGAGAATCACATATACTGATGTTCCTGCGTGGAACCTGGAATTGACGTTCTCTCGGGATTATGCATTAAATTTTTTATTTTGAAATGTTACAAAACAATTTTAAATCACATTATTTAAATTTTCATATTGATGGAATACATTATTGTATTATACATAAGCTGGCGCGTTGAAAGAGTTAAAAATATTTTTTAATTAAGTCATTTCTCATTTGTTTATCGAAAGAATAAAAAAATGGTTATTACAAACAAAATTAAATTTTGATCGACTCATATCAAGTACACTATAAATTTTAATTAAAAAACATACTATGTAAATTTTAAATAAAAATTCTGCGAAAAATATTGGCCTGGTTTAAATTGTACACATGATCTAGGCACTAGATATTATCGACCCCTAGAATAAAATGATGAACAATTTATTAAAATAGTTGCCTTTTTATTATTTTACATCAAATTTATTCAGGGGAGAGCGGGGCATAGCGGGCCGTGGGGCAATGTGAACCTTCGGGGCATAGTGGGTCACCCCATTAAATATGTTTCATTTGCTGTGTAACATATTTCTTAACAAGTCTCACTAAAAATAAAGCATTTTGAAAGAATATCATTTTTACATTGCTGTATTACTATATACAACAGATATATGTAGTACATCAATGTAATAATGGTATTCTTTTAAATAGCTTTATTTTCAATGAGACTTGTTAAGAAATGTGTTTCACAGCAAATGAAACATATTTAAGGAAGTGGCCCACTATGCCCCGAAGGTTCACATTGCCCCACGGCCCGCTATGCCCCGCTCTCCCCTATTTCAATAAATTTGTGCGATCATTCGAGTGTTATGAATTTCACACGTGTGTACCTTTCGCTGTTAATTTTGAAATGAAACCATCGACATTGTAGTTTATTGAATTGAATATTTTTTGCGTTATTTTAATCAACTAGTACGCTTCCATCCACCGATTGCGTTCTCATTCCTTTTAGTTCAGCTCAGTTTACTCTTGTTAATAAAATATGTGTATCCCTATTGCGTGCTGGGTGCATGTAGAGTATCCGTTTCATCAGGCATTTACTTTTTTTTTTAATTCAATAAAAACAAAAGCAAAAGGCTAGTGATATTTTCTTTTCAATTTATTGTAAACGAGATTAAAAATAATAAGATAAAAGCATTTGCATACATGATGTACGATATGTAATAAATAACGAAAATACAAAGCATTTGATTGTGTGCAAAAAGGCAAATTTGTATTGCGGTACTGTTCATTTTAAAATCGAGTATTATTATTAATATTATAAACTTACGAAAATCAAATACTATCAGAAATGTCGGAATTATCTGATTTATGATATGTATTGAAATGTCAAATTTACAAATAAATTATTTAAATTACAGATTATATCGTATTATTATAGACTTATATATAGATACTAGGTATATAAAAACGTAATGTAAATAATAGGGAAGCATAATCTGCTACTGACTCCTATAGAGTTGTGGATTGTTATAAAAATAATCTTGTTATCTCATATTTATTTTATCCTTGACATAAAATATTTCTTACATTATTGCTCTCTGCAGCGTATGAACATTTTTTTATGTTTGCACATAAAAAGTTTCATTCACATATATATCCTTTTTATGCAGTTTCTAATTGCGAACTTTATATTTAATTATATCCGGACTGCCAATTATTTAAAACAGCTTAAAAAATCCATTTTATTTAAAGGATTTTTATGAGTATTGAGGACTGTTTGTGCATTATGTTTAATTAACTCTGTAATAATTTATTATTCTGTTCAACAATTTAAAATTTATTTTGTAATTTGATACGTGATTTTATATTCTTTACTATAAAGAGAAAAATAAGTTACTGTTATGTAGGAAAATCAATTTGAGAAAAAGTAATATAATTTACTTTATTAAAAAATTGTAACACATATGTGCTGGAAACAATTTTTATCGATGTACATACATACAACAACTTCACTGAAGTTACCTTAAATTTACATTTTTACATTCAATTTAACTTGAATTTTATACCTATATGTTATTATCAATTAAATTAAATTTAACTTAATGCAAATTAAATTAGATGTATTGTAAATTCAATAAAGTTTTTGTAGGCCAATGAAATTTGTTTCCAGTACTTACATGCATTAAAATTTAAAATTAGCAAGATTTATTATTTTAAGTAGTACAGAACAATCGTTACTTTAGTATACAATTACGTTAGACTTAAGTATATCAAATTTTTCATTTTAAAAAACTATACCTACTCATTCGATAAGCTGATAAAAGGGGTAAGAAACGAGTAACTATTATTTATTTTACTGCTAGCACGTAAAATCAACATTAAACCAGAAAACACCGTCATCTAAAAAAATGTCAACCACAAAAATCACACCGCGCTCGTCATCGCGATAAAAAAAAACTTCGCCGCAGAAAAGAAAAACGAGGTCCAAGCGGGCCTGCGGCACCTCGAGCAGTCCCCGCGGGAGCCTCCACAGTCGCACTCGAGGTCGCGGCAACTTCGAAGGTAATCGAACTTTCGCGTATACGCGCGCACGTGCACAGCTTTTGCCCGTCGGAAAAAGAGGCACCCACCAACCGTCCCCTCTCCTCCACGAAAATTCGCGCGAGGTCGCCTCGCGGAGGTGAGAGGCCAGGGGAGGAGGGGAGGAAGGCTTGCTTCCTTTGATGCCCTCCCCCGCTTAATCGCCCGGCTTTTTTTCCTCCGGTTAGCCGAGAGAGGTGCCGGACTAATGGGACCCTCCAAATACGGCGGGATAACTCGGAGCGGGGAGGCGAGGTCTGCGGCCGGGGGGTCGGGGATCGATAATTGGATTCTCGATTGTTGTGAAATTCCAGAAGTTAGCGCGCGAAATGATTAAAGACCACTCGGAGAATGGTCGCCGGCGGCGGCGCTCGAATTTCCCGCGGCCTCCCGTAACGTAGTCGTTTTACCGCGGCGGGCTGTAACTTTTCTCTTAGGAGCGCGCGGATCGTTTTGAAGTTTAACTGCCGCATTTTAAATGACGACCAGCTTCAGTTTTTTACGCGCGATGCGCTCAGAGCGATTGTTTGATATAGGTGCTTATATTTTTTTACATTTTTTTATACTTAATTTGTTGTTAAACTGGGTGCAGGAGTATTTCGGTGCGACGAGGCGGAATGTTTGCGGTTTAGTGTTTATACAAAATTTGTATATGTTTAATTTTGCAGAGGATCGAAAATAAACGGACCACTGGCGCTTGAATTTTCAACGCGTATCCTACATTGATTCGGCATGCGCAGGAAAAAAAGGAGCTTTCCAGGGAACTGCTAATTTTCGACGCTGCGCTTGTAGATGCAAATCGCGGCGCTGATGGAAAAAATACAATAAAATTCATAAAGTTTTAATGAAACGCGAAAATGTGGGGAAAAAGTGGCGAACGCACTCATCGAACCGAGGAAAAGGACATTTTTACCGGAATCAGCAGTGTATTCACATGCAGATTGCGATTTGCGTTTAGCTACGTATAGAGTGTGTGCATGTTGTTGAAAAGGAGTTTCGAAAATAAAATAAAGCCGGAATTAGAATGATGAAAAATATTCCGCAATTAAAAAGTGTCCCGCTATTAGTCAGGTGCGGAAAATTTCCAGCATTTCATTAAGTCTACTAAATAGGAATATTTTTCATAAAATAAAAAAATAAAAAAATTTATAGAATACAATGTAATGGGATAGTTTTTTATTGTAAATTTCTTGTTTAAAAATAGTAATATCTACCTTGTGATAAAATACAATACTAGTACATAAAATAGATTATATCTATTTTAGTACACAGTATAGTATCTAGTTTAATACGCAAAATAAAAGAACAGAAAATAATAAGAGTTTATAATACTGCGAATTTTATAAGCAATTCTATTAAATTGCATTTGTTTGATATCACCGTTATTTTGTATTATCACATATTAAAATGAGTATACTATAGTATTAATAAAACTATTTAGTCAAAAGATACAATTTAAAATAAATAAATAGATTATTTTATTATTACAATTCATATTTATACACGTGAATTTTTAGGCACGACCGCTATACGGAAGTGCCTTATATTTTCACTAGAGCAAATCATGGGTGTATGTGCGATTTTGTTTGTTTATAAGATATCTCCTTTGGATTTCAACCGAATTGGCTGAAATTTTCACAGAACCTTCGTCTTACTACTAGAAGGTTTATGACCCGTTACATAAAATCCTACGCACACAGGCTCACAAAGAGTACATTAAAAAAATGAAAAAAGATCAGTTTTCTTGCTCTATCTTGAAAAATATTGATTATTAAAAAAAGGCTGAAAATGCATTTTAGAGCTATAAAAAATACATCTTTTTTGTATACAAAATTTTTTTGTAGAAGGTCTTTTGACAGAATTGTGCTTAAATGTTGTTTTTAGCTCAAAAAAGCTAATTTTAGCCAATAACTTTTTCCAATAGCCAATAATTTAATGATTTGGTTTCTGACAAAAATGTTAAATACAAAAGTTGTAGATCTCAAAAAATACAACTTTTTTATATTTATAATTTTTCTCTAAAATTGAATCGAAACTAATGACAGATGATTATCGATTGAAAAACGTCTTTTTGCATTTAAAAAAACAGCTTTTTGCCTCCAAATATTTTAGGATGACAATTTACAATAAAACTTTAAACATAAAAGTTCTTGAGCTCAAAAACACATTTTTATATTTAATATTTTTCTCTAAAATTGACTTCAAACGAATAACGGTTGATTTTCGATTAAAAACTGTCATCTTGCAAAAAAAACATCGTGTACTACCATAATGAAGAGCGAGCGTGCCTCACATGCAAAATGCAAAGCATTTTGCATCCTTGCATCGCTTCGCGATGCAAGGCGCGAGCCCCTGGCGAGTCTAGTTATTAAGTAAAACTGTATAAATATTGAAATTTACAATAAACTATTTCATTCTTTAATAAGTCAATTTAAAAGCTCTCTTTCCGAGAATATCCCCGCAAAGAATTACGACTGGCAACGTACTCGTAAGAATAGTAAGTCCTCCAATTATTAAAATACTACCACCGCCGTATAAAATTTAAACTGTACCAGTCAGACACTTAAACTGCTAACAATCCACATTACTCTAACCATCAGGCAATTTGAAAGTGCACAGTGCTCTCGCCGTAAAAACCGCGCGAGTCCGTGCGAGTATTTTCACCGACGGCGTCCCTTTCGCGTCGTCCGCCCGCGATCCTCCGGCATCCATTATCGTCCCCCGCATATCGAGCAGTCGGTTAATCGCCCCAGTGCCGAATTTTTCTCGGCTCCCGCAAACAAGTCGCGGTGTTTGCGCGGAAAGACGCTAAAAGCCGGGGCTCCGGTCTCCAAGGAAAATATTTAATCACCCGCTTCTGAATAACATCCTCTCTCTCTCTCTCTCTCTCTCACTCTTTCTCTCTCTCTCTCTCTCTCTCTCTCTCTCTCTCTCTCTCTCTCTCTCTCTCTCTCTCTCTCTCTCGCTCTTTCTCCCTCTCTCTCTCCCTCTCTCTCGCTCTCTCTCTCATTCTCACTTCAGATTTTAAACACGCATGCGCCTCTTAGTCCCCTCTTTTCCATCATTCCACCGAACTGGCCTCCTACATTTCCTGCCCCTCTCTTTATCTCTCTGTTTTAGCACGTTCTTTCGCTAAGTACAATTCCACTGGAACGGACCAATAATTCTTGGCTAAGTCACTAAGTTCTACAACAGCTAGCACATCTTATGTATTTTAATGATCTATTTACACCATAGACCGTTCTTCATTTCTTTCATTTCCTTTAATATATCTTTGTCAAAAAGTAATAACTGCAAATCTAAATCCTTGCTGTTGTTAACATATTAAAATATATTTAAATAGCCTATATTATGCTTTATCACTCTGTTAATATTAAAATTTATTATTATTCTATTAAAAATTTTTTTTAAATTTATTAACGAGATACTATCCTTTCGACAGTAATTCTCATTACAATGAATTCAAAAAATTAGTTTCTTTAATACTCAATAAAATTCTTCAAAAAACAATTTTTTAGAACATAAATTTTCTTCTTATAGTTCAATACTTTTTTACTTTTTTGGCAATGTACCGTCGGAGTTTTTTTAACTTATTATGTCATTTCAAAATACCTTTACACTGTAAATGAATATATGTTAAAAAGACAACACAAACATAATTTTCTTTTTGCACATATTTGTATTCCTGTAAACCTCTGCGTGAAAACTGCAAAAAGAAAATTATGTTTGTGTTCTCTTTTTAACATATATTCATGGGTGATTCTATCCAAAATAACAAGCCGTTGCCAACTGCTTTGGTACAATGCTTTCTCATAGAGAACATTAAAATAATGAAACAATTAAACAAATTTTGCTACTACTTTTCTTAATGTATGACACCATTTTTTATTAAAATTATTTTATATAATTTGTCAAATATTCAGTCAAATTTTCATTGATTTATCCAACTTTGATAAGTAACGACACAGTCACACGTTTAAAACATTTTCTTTAAAATATCTTTTGCACAAAATAAGATGAATTAAAATTTTTGAATAAAATAAAAAAAGCAAAGCAAAATTAATGAAAAAATCTTTATCAAAGATGTTAAAAATAAAAATATTTATCACAATTAATAAAATAGACAAGAAAATTGTGAATAATATGATTATTATAATTAAAACAAACAAAATTTAAAAATCGGTTTTTTTTTTATAAAAAAACTATACGGTTAAATATCTAAAAACACTGCCAACTGGCACAATGCTTTCTCATAGAGACGACTGCAAATGTTATTAAGGGGATGTGAAACCCTCTTGTAGGAATCTGCATTATCGGCATAAGCATTTTATTTATTATTAAAAGTGA
>JAXIUT010048902.1:0-11256 GCA_035586675.1 Eurytoma californica | reverse complement strand
ATTCTTTTGCTGAACATTCAATACCTAAAGAATTCTTGAAGAATTCGTATAAGTGAATACTTAATGAATTCTTGCACTGAACCCTTCATGTATACATTACGATTACTGATGCCGTCTGGGTATAGACCATCTGATTCTAAAGATCCGTCTTTTGCTGCAAAATATGGCTGCAGCAACAGCAAGGCAGAAAAACGTCAGTCAGACAGTTAAGAATGGAATGATTAAGATTGAAAGTACCACTGGGGCGATATATGAACATCAGCTGAAGATACGAGAGATTGCCCAAAAATAACTTACTGTTGGCATCTTCGAACTCTAATAAAAGACAAAAAGATGGTACGGCAATCCGCTAAAATACTCCAACCAAGAAGAGCAGAAAGGAAACAAAATAGGAGACCTAATGGCAGGCAGTCACTTCACAGAGGAGGAAATACAGTGTTCCTACAGAAAGGAATTTAACTCTGCAAGGTGGGAAGATATTCGGAGAGCTTCTTAAGCTTCAATATTCCTGAGTATATACTATCATAGATGACTACCTCGATGAACTAGAGCTCCTGTACGAGAAGGATGAGGCCCATAACAGCCGGAGTTGCGCAAGGCTCCATCCTCGGACCAGATTTTTGGGACGCAAGTTACGATAAATTTCTTCGCCTGAAAATACCCACTGGAGCTATATTAGTTGGATATGCGGACGATAGTGCTGTGGTCATAACCACCCGCAATGCGGACTTAGCCCAACTGATACTTGACGAGATCATGCGCAGGTTGTCCAGATGGATAATAAGTGGCGGCCTTCAATTGGCCCTAGCTAAAACTGGGATAGTGGTATTGACCAGAAAGAGAGTACCTATACTAATAGAAATTAACTTTCTCTCTGAAAAGATTATGATAAAACCATCTGCGAAGTATCTAGGTCTCTTTCTAGACTCGAAGTTGACATTCTGGGAACATCAGCAGGGTGTTGCAATTAAAGCAGTTGCAAGAGTCACAGCAGATTGATGGAAAATGTGCATGGCCCAAAGTCAATGATAAGGAAATTACTGATGGCTACCACACACTCTATACTGCTTGTTCACGCAGTTCAGTTCATTTAGATTTAGTTGCGTCATAATGGCAGTATTTCCTAATAGCGTCTGGAAACAAGGACATGCCAGACCTCATAAAGTAATCAGTCTCCGGCGCACGGCGGGAGGAACCTTCGGAACAGGTATTTGCATGGTCAGACAGCCAGATCGTGCTAACTTGGCCTCAGAAACACCCGTGTAGCTGGAAGGTTTTTGTAACAAATCGCGTTTCGTATATACAAACCGAATTACCAAGTACCGTATGGGCACGTGCCGACAAAGGAAAACCCGGCTGACCTTGCCACTCGCGGCTGCACGCCCTTCGATTTGATTCACACGAATCTGCGGCGGTGCGGCCCCGAATGGGAAAGTCAGAAGAACATTGGCCCCAACCCACGGTTAAGCTGCAAGTTTTATTCACCAAAAAGACCTCTTCTGAACCGGAGATCCTGACTCGATTCTCGTCCCTGACTCGGCTAATTCGCGTTGTGGCTTACTGTTGGCGACCACTGACGATCCTACGAAGACGTAAGAACAACGACACGGCCCTGCCTGATTTCCTTACAGCTTTAGAACTCGCCGAAGCTCGCGCCGCGATTATTAAATTAGCTCAGACTCATGCATATACGAACGAAATCAAGCTTTTACAAGAAGGAAAAGGCCTACCGAAGCGCCACCCCTTACTTGCTCTGAACTCATTTTTTAATAAGCAAGACGGCATCCTCCGAGTAGGAGGTCGACTCGAGAATGCCGACTTACCCTGGCATCAAAGACACCCGCCCATTTTACCTCATCAATCCGCTCTCAGCCGCTTGTTCGTGCGTTACGCGCACCAAGCCTGCCTACATAGCGGACCTACGCTCACCTCGGACACCGTTATGCAACATGTGTGGATTCTCGGTCAAAGGGCTAAACCACGTACGGCACAACAAATGATGGGCGCACTACCAGCTCACCGCTTCAATCAGGCGCGCCCTTTCTCGGTCGCGGGAGTAGATTACGCCGGTGCTATTCAAATTCGCACTACCAAGGGTCGCGGTCATAAATCGTATACAGGGTACATTGCTCTCTTCATCTGCTTCTCCACGCGCGCGATAAACCTCGAAGCAGTTAGCGACCTCACCGCGATAACTTTTCTCGCAGCTTTCAAACGATTCACCAGCCGCCGGGGACATGTAAAAATCTATATAGTGATAACGCTACCTATTTCCAAGTCGCTGATAAAGAATTAAAATCGATGTTCAAGGCCGCTTCAGACTTTTACAAAACGGTAGCTAGATCCCTCGCGAATGATAGTACTTATTGGACGTTTATCCCTCCAAATTCACCTCATTATGGCGGACTATGGGAGGCCGGCGTAAAGTCCGTTAAACACCATCTCAAACGTGCCTTTGGCGAAAGAACACTAACATTGGAGGAGTTCGCAACTGTCTTAGCCGAAATCGAAACATGCCTAAATTCTCGTCCTCTCGCTCCGCTATAAAATGATGTCGACGATTTGGGAGCCCTCACACCTTCCCACTTCCTCATCAATGGTCCAGCCGCATTGATACCTGACAAGGCTCCACCAGATGTACCTGAGAGCCGTTTGGAACGCTTTCACCGCCTACAAGTGATTCGTAGCAACTTCTGGAATCGCTGGTCGAAAGAATATCGTTTCTATCTACAAGAACGCAGCAAATGGCGAACGCCATCAGAAAACTTCGCGGTGGGACAACTTGTTTTAGTTCGCGATGATCGGTATCCCCCTTCAAAATGGCCCCATTTAGGGCCTGATGGTTTAGTAAGAGTGGTCATTATTCGTACGGCCACGTCAATTCTGCGACGGCACATTGCTTGTCTCTGTACATTAGCTATAGAGCAAGATCAAGGGAAAGCCGATAAGTAAGTTCGAAAGGATTAGCGACTGCGACAGCAGGATTCGTCTGATAGACGAAGGCGGGCGGTGTGTTCACGCAGCTCAGTTCATTTAGATTTAGTTGCGTTGTAATGACAGTATTTCCTAATAGCGTCTGGAAACAGGGATTCGTCTAGACGCAGGGATTTCCCCGAATACTCCTGGTATTTCCGGAAACCTTCAGCGACGCAGGCAACAAGCACATGCCAGACCTCATAAAGTAATCAGTCTCCGGCGCACGGCGGGCGGACCCTTCGGGTCGCGCGGCCGAGCCGAGCCGATACCTGAGGTCCTGGGCGTACGCTCGGGCATCTGGAACTGAATGGAGCTGGTGTGTGGGGGCTACCCCCACTCTCGACTCTCGAAATCTGGATTAGCACTGAGGGTTCATATGGGCAGTTCAATTTGAGCCTCCGACGAGAGCCATCTCTCCGGATTCCGATCGTTGTTCTTGCTTGCCAAGATTAAAGCGCGTTCGTGATATTTTTCCCGCCTGCAGAACCTCGGAACATCTGGGTCATTGCAGCTCAGGCGATCGCGTCTCGCCGTCGCGCGCTATCTAAGTGTAATGTAGAAAAGTGCCTATGGTCCAGTGATAGTGTCGGATCTGGAAGTACTAAAGGTGCTTCCCTCGCTATGCGGTTCGGCGAAGATAGCTAACTGTGATAGCCGTCTCACGCGCCGTCGGCGTGTCGCCGCTACTTCGTCTAGGGAGTCTGCCGTGGGGCAGAACCTAGCGCGAGCACCACAGCACGAAATATCTACAGGTAAGAGAGCTCTCGAAATAGGTTAAGTAATTGAGTGCATTCAATAACAATCTTTACGTAAATCAATCAATGCTTTGTAATTTGAACTTTTTTATTTTTAATAATTAATTTATATAGTCTTGTAAAGGTATGGCTTTTTCCCTACTTTGACTGGGTTTTTTTAACGCCACCTTTTGAATTCTTTAGCTTAATAAATATAAAGTCATTTTCAGCATAAATAAAGTCTATTAATTCATTTCCGACCTATACATTCCCTCATCTTCCATATCATCACCATCCAAAATACTGCTGTACGGTGCGGAAGTATGGGCCTCGACCCTACAGAAAAAGAAGTATCGGGGGGCCCTTGTGAGAGTGAAGTGCACAGAGACCCTCAGAATTGCGAGTGCTTACAGGAAGGTTTCCGCTTCGGTGGTCCTGGTGATCTCAGGTGTCATCCCAATAGACCTGCTAGCAGTGGAGCGCCAGCGGATCTACAATAAGAGCTCCGAGGAAGGAAGGGCAAAAGCAACAGTGAAGAACGCACTAGAATACTACAAGAATGGCAGTCTCGGTGGGAAATTGAGACTAGCGGATGTTGGATATTTAGATTGATAAAGACGTTGGAACCGTAGGTCTGTAGGAGCTTCGGTGAGGTCAATTTTTATCTGACTCACAATCAGTTTCTCTCGGGCCACGGGTATTTCACATATTACCTGTCCAAGATGAGAAAGGTACAGACTGCAGAGTGCAAGTACTGCGGTTACTACAAGGAAGACGCGGAACACACATTCTTTAATTGCACACATTGGGCAGAGAAACGACATAGGGTAAAAACCTTGACAGGCAGGTTAACATCCGAAAACATAGTGGATTGTATGTTGAAGAAAGAAAAATGGTGGACTGCAGAGTCAGCCTTCGTCGAAAAAGTGCTGCGCCGAAAGATTACCGATGAATGCTTAGAAGAATGAAGATACGGTCGAACTTGACCAACGACATAAGAAGACAAGACTTAAACCGTAAAGGGCAAAGACAAGGCGACGCCCACCCTGAAGTAATGCGAAAGCGGTTCCGAGGTGGGCTTTATGCTGCGGCTCACGGAGGGGATTTTAGCGGGTGGAGCAAAATCTGTTGGGTTAGCGCGTAAAGAATTTCCATCTTCCTGTAACAAAAAAAAAAATAAATAAAAAAAATCTAATATCTTATTAAATTAAAATTCCCTCGGTCCACTATGGTTGGTGGAGTTCACGAGGGCGGCTAACCAAAAAAAAAAAAATAAAAAATAAGCGTTTCGTCCTTGATCGGTGGAGTGGACTCCTCAGTAAGGCTCCACCGATCTCACCTCAGACTCTTGCCACCCAGATGGGCTGGTGATCTAGAACCCCACCAACCACTAGAGCGCATTTTTAATTTCATTCTGTTAAAATTATTATGTCTTTTTGTTATAGATGATTATAGATAATTATAGTCAAAATAATTAATGGTAATGGTATTAAAAATCTCATGTTTTTGAGATATTTTATGATATTTGATTATACGGTATGAGAAACATGCATAAGTCTCCGTATAAGTTAGAAAGGCCTATGGGATCAAACTAAAGGTATCCGGCTTCATATTTAGGAACACGAAAACACCATACAAAGTTTTGAAGAGATTGATATTCCGGAGGTGTGACACTCTCCTGGTGAGCCTTAAACTCGATGCAATAAATCCACTATACACCCCCATACCGAATCCTGATCGTTACAAGTCGGTGTTGACAATCGCAGCTTCCCCCTAATTGACAGCTGTCAATCAGCTGCAGGATTCAAGTGTACGGCCGAGGTTGAGTAGGGCCAGGCGATAGTGGTAGTGGGGATTTAGTTAGTAGGAGGTAATTTTGGTTAATATGATTTTCCCCCTTAATTCCCGATCTGATCTGAATAATCGCCGAAAAGAGACGCTGTTTCTACCAACGGTGTCTCCCCGGCGAAGATGTTGCTGAGCGCCAGGTGCTTTTAAACACCAAACCAAAATCCACCTTTCTCTGCTCGGCTTAACTCAGCCGAGGCAAAGACGTATATCGTAGCTAGACTGAGCTGCTCCTTCTCCTGTTTCCTGCTAAAGCTAAACCTCGCGGACAATACACATCATTCTTGGCTATTATGGTACAATAATCTCACGCTAATTGCTTAAATGCGTCCCGGTGCACGAAATCGCTCGTCTTACGAAATCCGAAAGACCGTGTCTCGACACGATCACCCGAACCCGAATTCGTGGTTCACGACACTCCGCTCGCGGCACCGGCTCACCTGGCAATGGTGCAGCTGGTCTCGTCGCCGACTCTCCGATCCACT
Organism: Eurytoma californica; assembly: GCA_035586675.1. Lineage (NCBI taxonomy): Eukaryota > Metazoa > Arthropoda > Insecta > Hymenoptera > Eurytomidae > Eurytoma > Eurytoma californica. Next base: position 5,213 of record JAXIUT010048902.1, on the reverse strand, counting down.
CACCAGCTGTTCCTAATGCTTTTGTAAGCAGGCAGTCGCGATCGTCTTCTCAATCTTGGCAAGTTTTACTCTCGATCTCGACTCGCGAATTCGCGGATACAAAAATGTACGTTTCGGTGCTGCTCGGCTCTTGTGGCGCGTACGCTTGCTAAGCTATCCGGGCATCGAGTGAGTGACTCGAAAATGGCGATCGCCGCTCTAGCCGGCGTCACCTCGCTATCTCACTCACTCACGGCTAATTCAATTGTCGTTTTTTGTTTGAGTCATTAGGAGCGACTAATTGGTTCGCGGGGTATCGCGGCGCACTCTTATTCAGTCTCATCCCGCGCACTATTAGTCCCACGATCTCGATCGTAGCGCCCTCTCGATCGGCGCATAATTTAAATCGACGTTGGCGAAATATCGGAGGCGCCATGGCGCATAGATTCAGCGCTTGAAATGGCTGCTCGGCGTACTCCCACGCAACGGCATTTAAAAGGCCAGGCGCGGGCCTGATATATGCGTGCGCGCCCCACTGATGATCCGTTATCGGCAAGTTGCGCGCTAGGTCGGCCTTGGCTCGACTCGCACACTCTGTCTCTCTCACTCTATCGAGGCGCTCAACACTCATTGTCAGCGCGTCGGGCCTCTCTCTCACACTACTGGCGCTCACGGCGCACATTCGGCTTTCGGCGCTTCTCCCGTGGCCCGGGTGGCGCTGCCCCTCCTGGGAAGAGCTCCTTGTGGGCGAATCGTAGACGCGTCGCGGTATGTTGGTGCATGTGCACGTGTGCGTCGGCTGCTCCAGCGCGCCCCTAGCTGTTATCCTTCCAAATTACTACCCCTATGAACAGGATGATGATTATCGTACCCCCTCAATAGGTTAGCGTGTTACAGACCATTGTGAGGTTTGCATTAACCTTTCGATATTTCCCGATAGATTCCGGATAGATCTGGCCTTCTTGATTATTCCGGAGAATTCTGTCCTGAATTTAGTGGATTGCTAAATGGATCCCCGTTTGGTTTTTTGTTATTTATTGGCGTTTTTATGTCCAAGGCCAATTGAACAAAAGCCTGGTATGTTGTGTCATTGGCGAAAGTAAAATGGAGCTCAATTAATAATTTAAGAAGAAAAAAGAATTTGATCGGATAACTTTTGCTATTTAACAAATTCATTATTTAAACAATTTTTCAATCGAAGTTCCAGTTTTTGAGATATTAGTTTTACAATGCTTAGTTGTTTAATTTGGAAAAAGAATGAAATCAATAGGATAATATTCTCTAATTAAAAAATTCATTGTTTAAACAAAATAAGTGATTATTTTCTTATTTCCTTCGTTAGTGCTTCAGGAGGCTTAATTGTAAAATTGGGATAAAAAACTAACTCGATTGGTTTATCACTTTCCGAGATACTAATTTGTTAATAATTAATGAAGAGACCATCAGGGTCCTGAATTCTGTATGTGCCAAGTGATCCATTCATAGTGGAATTTAAAAAACAATGCATATTAACTTTTAAACAATTTCATTGTTTAAATAATTACACATGAAAAATTTCGTTTCTTTTATTATTATAACGCCTATCTTAATTATAAAATTACGGGCTGGTTCGGTTGTTCAAAAATAATAACTTTCCGAGTTATAAGAAAAAACCCTATTATGAGTTATTTCTAACCTCCAATTTGCAGTGTACTCTAGCTAATCACAAAGTATTTGATCAAATATAAATTCAATAAAATTTGAGTAATAGTAATCGAAACTCATACTGAGAATGTTTCTCATTGATTAAATTTTAAGGTGAAGCATGAATTTTGTTAAGTTTTCACTTTATTTTGAAGAAAACTCACAATTTATCTGGACCTCAATAAGTGTTAGATAAGTGCTATTAATATTACTAAATAAATGTAGTAAAATTATAAATAATACTTGCTGTACCTACTTAAAATCATTTAATTTACTTATTGAATTTTCTAAGTCCAGGTACTTTGTGATTTCTTTCATTATTTCAGATATGTAAGGGACCGACTGAACAATAAAGTGATGATCCTGCAGTAGATTTCCTGATTGATCTTTATCGGATTAAACTATATTATCATGCTTGATGTTAATTTATCTATCTATTTTCCATAATATAATTATTTTTATCTAAGAGTTACAGTAAAGGTGATCTTCTTACAACTGTATAATTTTTGTTCCTTGTTCGTAATCAACAGAAAGGGGGGAGGAGTTGCTCTGTACATCAGAAATGATATCAAAGTATTAACTTTAGCTACCTCGAAAACCAACGGGTCGGGGAAACCCAAATGCCCTGAATTCCTGATGTGTAATATTCAACTGAGCCGAGACTCCTCGCCCATTCTTATTTGTGTCATCTATAGACCTCCGCAAGTCTCATTCCTGAAGAAGCCGGATTTACTGCGTAGCCTACGATCGTTTTGTGGCGATTTTAGCCACAAGATTATTATGGGCGATTTTAATGACGATCTCCTCAGTGATAATGATGAAGCCAAGTTCTTACGGAAGCTTGCTGCCGAATTTTCCTTACGGATTGTGGACCATGGTCCCACCCACTTCTCTAAATCTTCAGACGCATGGATCGACGCAGTTCTTGTTGACGATAACGATATCCCCCTCAGTGCAAACACCCAATTACCGCCTTTCAGAGGCAAGCATGCTATCATTGATGTCTCTATTGAGATTCCGCATCTCTCCATCCCTATGGATAGTTTTGCCTATAGAGACTACAATAACATTAAAGCTGCTTCGCTAATTTCTTTCCTATCTGACTGTGATTGGAATGCACTGAGAAACGCCGTCGGTAGCTTAGACGCAAAACTCGATTGTCTCAACTCTAACCTTACATCGGCCATAAACAGCCTAGCGCTGATTAAACAGGTGACAATCAGAAACAAGTCTTTGCCTTGGGTCACCGCTGAGCTTCTGGAGCTCTATCGAAAAAGAGATGCGGTTCACCGATGCTTCGAGAGAACAAAAAATGCATTTTTTCTCCAAGAATTCTTACGATTGTGTGATCTTGCTGAGTCTCAGACGAGTGATGCCCGAGCGGCCTTCTATGAGGCCCGTCTGTCTCAGGCATCCATTTCCAACAACACCTGGAAGGAATTGCGCAATCTAGGACTTCTCCCCAAGGCTAAGAATCACCTACATGGGTTTTTGCCTAACGAGCTTAACACTCACTTTGCGAGTCTCAGTTTCTGATAACGGAAACCTTGATGACGCGGACAACCTCATTGCCTTCGCTAGTGAGGATGGTTTTACATTCAAGGAAATTACACTCAATGATGTAATCTTAGCCATCGGTCATTTCTCCTCTTAAGCTCGTGGAGCAGACGAGATCCCGCAGAGTGTAGAGTGAGACGAGAGTGTAGACGAGAACAAGAACGTATACAAGAGTGTAGACGAGACAAAAATGTAGAGTGTAGACGAGATCCCGCAGAGTGTTAAAAGCCCTACCCGTGATCGTTACTCGTTAACTCACAATATTTGTCCCAACACTTGGAAATTAGAAAATCTTATCCCCCTCAAGAAAAACCCAACTCCTGAGTCGCCATCGGACTTTAGTCCGATTGTACTACTGTACTTTCTTTCAAAAGTATTCGAGAAAATAGTGCATTCCCAAAAAACAGAATTCCTCTCGTCAAAGAACATCCTCGATCCTTTCCAGTCCGGTTTCAGGAAGTTTCACTCTACAGAAACTGCACTACTGAAACTGACTGAGGATATTCGTAAAGGCATCGACAAAAAACTAGTCACACTACTATTGTTATTTGATTTTAGTAAGGCCTTTGACACCATCTCTCCTAGTCGCCTACTAGCTAAACTTCAGAGGATCGGGTTCTCTCGCTCTGTACTCCTGTGGAAAAAATCCTTCTTTCAAGGTCGCAAATAGCTAGTGCTGTCTAATTCTCATAAATCCCCATGGGTTGATACAAATCTAGGAGTCCCACGTGGTTCAGTGCTTGGCCCCCTTTTCTTCTGCCTCTACATCAATGACCTTAGCAGTGTACTAACCATCCCTGGCGTCCAACGCATCATTTATACGGACGATCTCCAGGCATACGTCCAAGTCCCCACAGATAGCATCAGGTGGGTCTGAACATCATGGCCTCGGTCGCTCACGCTGTGACTGACTGGTCGTCGTCCGTCGGACTCCAGCTCAACTCATCTAAAACTCAGGCGATAATGTTCGGTTCTTCTCGCACTGTCACTTCTATATACAGTTGTTATTCTAACGTTGAGCTTGGGGACGGCACGGCGATTACCCTCTCAGACACAGTTACAAGTCTCGGTGTTGTTCTAGACAGAAAATTGAATTGGAGCGCGCATGTTGACCACATTTCCAAAAAATGTAACCGAGTCCTTTATTCCCCCAGATTCTTCAGAAAATACACAACTGAGGTACTTCGAAAAAGACTAGCCGAGGCCCTGGTTTTTCCCACCCTGGACTACTGTTCGACTGTTTATCTAGATGACTCTCTAGATCTCCTTAGGTGTTTTCAAGTCTTGCAGAATTCATGGATAAACTAGGGTGGCTAAAGCTTAATACGCGTCGAAACTACTTCATAGCTCTTTGCCTTTATAAAATCCTGAGGATAAGCAAACCAGCCTACATAGTTCCCCTTTTTTCCACTTACACAGTCAGAGGGCCTCAAAGAGGCGAACCCAAGGAGCTATCGATCCCGTTTTTCAAAACTGACATTGGAATTGGTTCCTTTCAAGTATGGGCGGCTCACCTATGGAGTTCCTTTCCAAGTTCCATCAGGAACCTTCCCTCCCTATCGCGTTTCAAATCAGCGGCTTGGAACTATTTAGTTAACCTTGACTGACATACTCATCTGTGATATGTACACTTATTGCATCCTTAGTCATTTAAGTTTAAGTAACTAACTTTAATTCAACTTCTAGTCAGATAGATCCAAGCGTCGTTATTTGTACCTTGTGATAAATTGTTATTTATATGGAATTTTTTACTTATATGGAATTTCAGATTCCTTCCCTTTTGTATATTTTGAATACAAATAAAAGTTATATCTATCTATCTACCTAACCTATAGACCACAAATCTGAATCTTAATATTTCTATTTATTTCAATATTTAAAGATTTTAAACATAAGCAATATATTATTTATGTTTCTGGTCAAAAAAGAAATTTTAGAATAAATTAATTAATATTTTTTGACTTATAGTAAAGTAAACTTTAAAGCTCGTTACT
>JAXIUT010048901.1:32165-53606 GCA_035586675.1 Eurytoma californica | reverse complement strand
ACCTGATCTGAACTACTCGAAATAGTGCATATGCACTAATTTTCAGTGGATTTTCACTGATTGGATTTTAGAGAGTATACAAATTTATTTTCATATAAAAGAACTTTTACTTTATGAATTTTTATTGCTCAATCGAGACCCCTGCTAGTTTTTCTCTCACGGATAAAATATTTTTCGGAGGGAAGAAAGATAAAGATAATTTCCATCAGGATTGGTTCGGGATTTTTTTGGAGGGCACTTGTCTACAAAGTTGGTTGCAATTGATATCAGAGCTTTTTTATTTGAGGATCGATTAAAGAAGAGTCGAGAGCTACATACAAAGTTATTCAGCACTGCTGGTGCACCGCAATTTTAATGCCGATGCGTCACCATCGCCCGCAATTATGTATGACCTATGTTAAGCAAAGTTAGTTTCTCAATTACTTTTAATGTGATTGAGTTCTAATTTCAATAAAAATTATCCGCAAATTTTAACTCAATGCGAGTTGGATATTGTTACATATTGTTCATTCCAGCGTAATAACGAGCTTTATCTGAATAGCTAGAATCAAATTTTTATCGTCAGACAACCATTTCTTCTGCAATTTAATGAATACAGCAATTGATGAAATTTTAATCCCCGATAATTTCTCTAAATTTTTACGGGAAAATCGCTATAATTTTTACGGAGTTTTTTTATAAAAAAATGCACAATAAATTTTCCGGAAAAAAATTTTTCACGCAATTTTTACGCCAAACTCTCGATGCGCAGACGAATTGAAGAAAAAAAAGTCACCAGCGTACCGTTCGTCCAAAAATATGTCTCTCTTCCTCCATCGTCTCTCGGCTCACGAGGCGCCCGCGGCGACGTGTAGGATCGGCGCTCGTTGCGCAAGCGAGGGAGGATCGTCGACCCGACCGCCGGGAGTTTTCCGCTGCCTTCCGGGGCGGCGATTTTTCGGCCTACTCCCCGAACGAAGATAAGCGCACCGCGGCGGTCACGTTGCGCGCGCTGCAACGTGAGCCGCGATTGATTCGCGCCATGCCCCCCATTCGATCGCATTGAATCGCCGATCCGATTTCTTTTGCATCTTCTTCCGCTAGCGAATCCGAGACGGAGCTTTATCGGTGAGACGGAACTCGGGGGATGCGAAAACGAGTTCACGATTTGGTAATTCTGCTCGATCGTGGCGATGTTCGGGGAAAAAATAATGAGGACAGCCTTGACCGTTATCGACGAATTAGATAACTTTTTTCTTACGCCGCTCGATCGGCTGCGCTGTTACGTGCAATCTGGATGTGTTACGTGTTTTGCTCATTTACATGGATTTTGCGTTAAGTGTATTAAAATTTCGATTTTTTTATAGCGTGCCGTAGAAATTAATGGTGAATAACTGGGAATAGGATTTTTGAGGAAGATACCGAAAACAAATTTTTAGGTTCTAGATAGTGAATAGTCGAGTGAATAGATTTCTTTAAATAAAATTTCTCAATTTTATACTAAAATATATATATTTTTTTGTAAGAAAAACCTACTAATTCACTTCAAAAGCTCATAATATAAATATAATATATTTGAAAATTAAAAAATGTTACATATTTTTTTAACAAAAAAATTTGAACGCTATCACTTGCAAAAAAAAACCTCGGCTAAATTTTAACAAAATAAAACTTACGATATTATTTAAAAAAAAAAAAGAATCTTTGACAATCGATTCAGCACTTGATGCCTAGCAAAATCCTCATCTGCATACAAACGAACTCACGTACCTCGAGCATCGAGCCTCATCGCAAAAGTAAATAAGCCCGAACGGCAGAGAATCGCAGAAGGCGAATGTCGTGGCCGGTCAAAATCTGCAAGCCAGAATACGTAAGTCCGCGCATAAATCAAGCGCGCTCACTCGGCATCGCTGTCTGGTAATTCCAGATTTTAGCGAAATTTTTCGTGCGCGCACTCGCCGAAGCTGCGAAACGGAGTAGTGGCCGCGATCGAGCGGCCGTGCTCTGAGTGGACAAGGAGTACGCGGCATCGGCGCTCGACCCGTTGCATGCACATTATCTTACCTTCTCTCTCGAAAAAAAGAGGAGGTTTGACGATTCACGAAAAATCGGAGGTTCCCCGAATTTATACTAGACGCGGGTAATTGATGGACGCGGAAGCGGATGGCACCCGAGTTTTGTTATTCCCCGCTCATGATTCGAATTAATTTTTTCTCTGTTCGTTTCGGTTCGCGTGCGATATTAAAAAAAGAATCATGATTGCCGTATACCGAGTTTTCATGAGTCCATTGAATCATCTGAGCGGTAAAGATATTTCCGCGGAATTTAAATAGGCTTTGTAAGGAAATGTTGTAAGTTGCCGCGAGATCAACTAAACATTGTGGTAAAAATTTAATGCTTATTTACTTGTTTCTTTAAGAAATCCGTGGATTTGTAAGTCGATCAACGGAAAATGTCTTTAAATATAGAAAAGTATTCCATAAAAATAAAAGGATGATGCACATCGTTAAACTTTTATGAGGAAGTCAACAGCGAATTTTGAAGTTTGTTATATACAAAGTTTTCTCTAAAAAACATTGTAAAAATTATAGAGAATTTCTTGCAAAAATTGTTCAGCTTTTCCTGTAATAGTGGCAGAGCTTTTTATATAAAATTTTCTATATAATATAAAACTGCTCCCAATCGACCTTGATTACCGGATCAAAACATGTCTGCACTTTTTTTCGAGTATTTTTCACTGTCAGCTTCAGCACAAATTATTTGAAGAATTACTTTCTGTGAGTTAATATTACAGCAGTTTTTTATTGTCTCTCATATGAATAAATTAATTAATTAAAGAACTAAAGTGAACCAATTTTTAAGCTTTTTGAACTCTTTATTCAAATAATTTTAACTTCTAACACTCTTCAGACCAGAATGACATAAAATACCAACAATTTAAACCCAGTCTCATCAAAATTGATCAATTTGTTGGACCTGTAGTTTACGCCAAAGCCAAAATTTCAAAATTGCTATAAGTCAGGATAAAAGAGGTTTAAAGACTTCTGTATAGGCTAAATTTGTCAGAAATTGAATGCATTTTTATAATATATTATAAATAAATTGTTTTCTATTGTAATTTTTTTTTAAATTCAGTAATTCTGCCAAAAAAACCTAAGGTATAAACCCCCCTTAGTTAATAAATTAATCCACTTTCTTAAACTTCTCAAAATTCCGTACCCCTCAAAATAAGGCAACGACACATCCACATTTACAGTAAACAAATAAATCTACAGCAGACCACTATCCCAGTGCTGTTGGTCGCGCACGAGTTCGCGCCGCCACGTGAACGAGCTTCATTGCGCACTACCGTTGGGGGATAAAAATCCGCGGCGGAGGCACCCGCGAAAAATCAGCGACAGTTGCAAAGCGGCCGTCATTAATCGGCAGATATTGCGCGACAATGTAGGACAGCGATAGGGAGGCCCCTATCGCCTCATTGTTGTGTCGTGCGGCACATAATAATTTCTCCAATTAATCAGTCTGTCCGCTCGGGGTTCACGCGAATTAGCGAGTAGTCGCTTGAAAGCGTTTTCCCGCTCCGCCTCGTCGAGTTATATGAATCGGCTTATCGCGCGAAGCGAGCTTTTTATCGCTACTCCCGCACGGCTGTTATATTAGCGCTTTCGCTGCTTACGGTTTATCGGCTGCAATAATTATTTGTACAGGCGCTGTCTTTGTAGGACATTAAATGTGTTAATCATTAATCATCATTGAGAAGATTGTTTACTTCACGCCGGGGGTATTGTGTACGTATGCACACGTGCATTTCTTGAGACCGTAAACTAATTCATATTAAGTAAGACTTGCTGATCGATTTGTTGGTGTGCAAATGTCGACACGGATAAAGCTTGATTTGAAAATAGATTCTAATTTCTACGCCAATAATGAAAATTTAACTCGACTTAGACTAATCGTCATTTTTTATAAGCACAAAAAAAACGCTTTTCTTTACGATCTCACGATATATTTTCGTCGTCCGCGTCAGTATCGAAAGGTCATTCAAATTCGGTTCCAACTTGCGATAATCAAAAAAAGAATCTGGAGGTAGCATCGGCTATCGACCGTTTATTGGCCAAAGTCATTTAATTTCCTCGCACAGTACGAGTCGATCGGCCGATTTTCTGGCCGGTAGCGAAATAGGGAACTGGCGAAGCCACGGCACGCGCGGCTCGCGGCCTCCGCGATCGAAGTTCAACGAGGCCGTTCGCCTATACCACTATCTCCCGGTGCAAGCGCACTCGCTTTTTCCCTTTTCATATCGGCTGATTCGCCGGTGCTCCATAGCGAAGTCACGTGGCGCGTATAGCAGTTGGCTTCCTTCGCCGCTGTTTTAACTCCAATGACCGATCAGCGTACTTTAATAAACGGCAATTACGGACAATCGCACCGGAACATTCGTTAAAGTCGTTCCGCGTTGATGTGTCAATCCCTTGGCAGCCGGTGCACGGAAAGCAAAACTGACAGCCTGGAAGAGTCGGCGCTTGCCGATGATGTTCGGCACGCGCGCCTATGCAAAATCAAACGCTACGGCGTAAAAAAAGAAAAAAAAAAGACTCTTCTGGTAGCACGTCAGTCGTCGTTCAACGTCCGCTGTAGCCTGGAGCCAACGCGGAATAATTCCGCGAGTCTCTCGATTCCGCTTTATCGTAGACTACGCACGAGTGACGTTGTTTAGCCTCCCCCCCCCCCGGGGCCTTATTCTCTAACTTTATCGTGGACGATACAGTGCATTTGACGATATATTTACATTACGCGGCATAGAAATATCGCGCTTATATCGGTGTATAATTCGCGATATAAGTTAGTGAATAACCCCCCAGGGAGATAGCCAATCGCCAAATAAATAGGGGAGAGCGGGGCATAGTATAGGCCACGCATACGATTTTTTAGAGGCGTATTATGGGCCTCCTGTTCATCCAAATTTAAGCTGCAACCCGTAAACTTGAGGTATTGTATCAATTATATGTTAAGTTTAGGGATTGCAAATCAAATTTGGATGAACAGCTGGCTCGCAATACTGCTCTAAAAAATAATGTACGCGGCCCACTACGCCCCGCTCTCTCCTATTATCAGGAGCGACGACCTATACGTGCGGCCCCATCGAGCGAGGATAAGGGGTGCGCAATTTAGCCGATGCTCCGGTGATATCGCGAAGACCATGGTTGCGACATCTCTAGAGAAATAGCACCTTACGGCAAGAGCCGGGAAGTATAATCAGCCTTGTTAAAAAATTAGTATTTTATTTTTGGCTGGCTTTTGCGGACGAAAAAGCCACGTCGGTCGTATTTGTATAAAAAAACAGTATTGTTTAATAAAGCTGTGAATAACTTCGTACGTTTAAAGGTTAAGTAAAGAATACCAGTGAAGTAGACGATTTTTTTTAGTCAATTTAATCGACAATGTCAAACTGGCGTCGAACATTCGTTATTCGAACTTCATCGGTATACCATCTCCGTGCTTGCCGCACCTGTACGATAGAAATTGGAGCGTCTGCAAATAGAAGATTCTCATTTTCGCGATTCTGTAGTCGTTTTATCGAAAGACTACCTCCCTGTTTTCTGCCGCGGTGCAACAGAAACCGCAATGGATTTGTTTACGGCAAAAGACGATCCGCTCATGCTCCGAACCTGGGAGGAACTGAAGGAGCAATTCGAGCTGAACGTCCACGATTACACGAAGTTCAAAATCGCCTACGGCTCGGGCAAGCGGCGGCGCTGGGAACTAGAGTGAGGTTAGACAAAGAATGCAGCACTTTTTTCCCTTTTCGGCACAAATAAATTACAAAATTTACCCTGAGATATGTAAAAAAAATCGCATATTGCACTCGGGAATAAGGTGGCCTGTGCGATCCCTGCGTATTTGTCACCCTCGCTTCGCTCGGGCGACAAATTACACACAGGGAGTACACAGCCCACTTTATCCCCTCGGTGCATAATATACTATTATCTTTAAACTAAAAAAATTGTCTCATTCTGCATATTTAAATTGTATGAAGTTCTCAATTACTTGCTTAAAGAGATCCCGCAAAAATGGAATTTAAGACTAACTGTAGAAATTCGGAGCTTAATAGGAAATATTGTTCTGTGGTAGTTGTGTAGTTGTAACTCCAAAACACATCAAAATAAAAATGAAGTTTTCATAAACTATCTAAAAGTGGAGTGAAAATATGAAGAGATCAATGAAATAGTACATAAAAGAGTGGAATGGTTAAGAAGACTGTGAATTATTGCATATACAGCATGTTCTTCATCTGTATTATTATTATTAATTTCAAAAATATTCAAAATTCTAGTTATTTCATGCGGTTTATAAGTTAGAGCACTTGTTTGAAGACATAAAGCATACAACTCGATGCTTTTACTGTTTTTGGAGCTTGCACCGCACATAATTGTCATTCCAGAATTAATAACTGACCTTCTATCATATTTCTCGAAGACGTAGCTTTCGTAAACTCGCATATATTATGTAATAGCAGTGACATGTTTTTTCACCATTAAATATTAATAATTCACTAAAAATTACACATCTTCCGTAATAACACTCACTAACGTGCATCCTCTCGGTGACTATGTTTGTATTGCGACACAAGCGCCCTCCTGCCTTCCCGCGGTGGTATTTTTCTTTCCCAATATGAAAATAGATCGTTTACATAAAATATTGTATCGAAATATTTTATATATTTCAAATTAAGAAAATCGAATCTAAATATATCGTTATAGTGATAGTTAAATTAATAAAATAAATTCTACGTGATGGTAAAATTATGTTACAGGGCAGTGAAGATTTCATAATCGCTACCAAAAACCTGCATTGGTTAGCGTACTTTGCGAATTTTGGTTGGCGCATCCATGTGACGAATACGAGGGAAGCCTTTGAGAGAATCAGCGAACAGGATAGAAAATTGTTTGATTTTAACATATGGAGCATGTTGTTGGGAATACTTAGTAGCTGCAAATATGTGCGGAGGAAGAATTTTCTTTGTGAGTGAGCCGTTAGATAATATTAAAAAGGCTAAATGGCCTTATATCTTCTTAAGAAGTCTACATTATGCAGTTTTAGCTTTGTTTTACTTGATTGTCGGATATTATTGTATAAAACTATTCAGTGCCATTTCCTAATTTTTTTTAATAATAATGTACATATTTTTTTCGGTGGTTGTTATTAATTTATTGTTATTTAGTTTTTTTTTTTAAATTTATTATTTTTAGACATTATTTATTTTATCATAAAAAATAATAAAAAATAACTGGGTCGCAAGATAAAATGAAATAAAGCAGCGTCATATACTCAATTAAAATAAATTATAAATTTTTAGATAAAGGTATTCACTACTTTTAATGGCTGATAATAAAATTTGAAATCTATCAAATTACCAAACATTTGTTAATAAAAATAATCTATTGTAAATTAATTTCTTTTAAAATGTACTTTAAAGCATCTGAAGATTATAGAAGATTTAGGGCTTTCATGATGTTTTATGTTAATCGTTTCGAAAATTTTCGGGTTTCAATCGTGAGGCTTTACAAAGGAACTACTTTAGTTAGCACACGGATAATGTAAATACGTAACTAAGAGAGTCGGTAATGCGAATTAATATTTAGGGTATCATAAACTGTATTAAATACAATTTTTTGTTTCATGACACAAAATGAAATCGAGAAGAGAAATAGGCGATCATTTAAAGAAAAATCATCGTTTTCATTATAATCCCGAAGAAGTGAATTTACATACAAACTCTATGTATTGCGATCGATACTAATTAACATGAACCGTGTGAATTTTGTAAATCAAAAGATTCTGATTTTCACGATTCTCATTTCAACAGCCAGTTACGCAATTCGTTAATTTTGCTGCAACTAAGCGAAGGCAATTCGCCGAGCATTAGTCGTTAGTATTTTATCGAAACAGTGCCTCCCCGTTTGCTGCCGCGGCACAACCAAAACCGCGATGGATCTTTTTACGGCAAAAGATGATCCGCTCGTACTCCGAACCTGGGAGGAACTGAAAGAGCAATTCGAGCTGAACGTCGACGAGTACACGAAGTTCAAAAGGCCACCAACGGAGATACAGAGCTTTTACGCTGGCAAGTCCATCTTTTTGACTGGTGCCACTGGATTCATGGGGAAATGCTTCGTCGAGAAGCTGCTGAGGGACTGTTCCGATATAAAGCATCTGTATCTGCTTGTGAGGCCGAAGAAAGGCGTTACGGTCCAGGATAAAGTGAAGAAATACTTCAGCAATATTGTGAGTACTGAGATATATTAGGGGAGAGCGGGGCATAGTGAGCCGTGGGGCAATGTGAACCTTCGGGGCATAGTGGGCCACCCCATTAAATATGTTTCATTTGCTGTGAAACATATTTCTTAACAAGTCTCACTGAAAATAAAGCGTTTTGAAAGAATACCATTTTTACATTGCTGTATTACTATATACAACAGATATATATAGTACAGCAATGTAAAAATGATATTCTTTTAAAATCTTTATTTTCAATGAGATTTGTTAAAAAATATGTTTCAGAGCAAATGAAACATATTTGATGGGGTGGCCCACTATGCCCCGAAGGTTCACATTGCCCTACGGCCCGCTATGCCCCGCTCTCCCCTATGCAAGTTAAATAAACTCAGTTAATAATAAGAATATTTGTCACATAATATTTTTTATACATTAATGGAAAACTAAATATTGTTACAGTTAATTTATTCATAAAGCAATTAAAATATAGATCACGATCGATTTCAGATTTTTGACCGAATAAGAAAAATCGACCCCAATTTCGAAGATAAAATAGTATTGGTGGAAGGAGATCTCTGCGAAGAAAACCTTGGAATATCCGCAGAAGATCGACAAATTCTTATCGATAATGTCGAAATAATGGTGCACAATGGCGCGACAGTTAAATTTAACGAAGTAGTGAGTGTGGCTCTGAAGATCAACGTGTTGGGAACGAGAGAAATGCTCGAGCTCGCATTAGCTTGCAAGCACATGAAAGCTTTTGCCTACGTCTCTACTGCATATTCCCACTGTTACATGAAATACATAAAAGAAGAGTTTTATGCGCCAGCGGCAGATCTCAAAACTGTTTATGACGTGATAGCTGCTGACCAATCGGCAGAGAACGGCTTATCGGAGGAGAGTACTAAGAGGCTTATTGGCAAGTGGCCGAATATCTACACTTTCACTAAGTCTATAGCAGAGGATCTTGTTAGACAGTACGGTGAGAAGGCAAATTTTGCCTGCTGCGTTTACAGACCTAGCATGGGTAAGCTCTTAATTTTGTTTGTTACAGAGTGCAATGTGCTATATATTTTGAATAAAAATGATTTGATAATCGATTATCATGTAATATATTGAATAATATTTGGATAAATTGGAATTTTATTTTAGTTATTTCATCTTACAAAGAGCCTTTCATTGGTTGGGTTGGAAATAAAAATGGTCCTACCACCAGTCTTATGGCGGGTGCATTAGGTTTTTTGCACGTTGTATTTCCTGCTGACATTATAGATTTGGTGCCTGCAGATTATTCTATAAACGCTCTTATTGCCATTATTTATGACGTGGCAAAGCAATGGTTCGCACTGATTCCTAGGCGAAAATGTTTAGCAAAATGCAAAAAATTAATAATTATTTAATTTATTGTACAGGGATCACGAAAGGCGACCAAGAGTTTACAACTTCGGAAGTAGTATGGCCAACCCTGTAACTTTGAGAAGGATTTACGATATCGCGGCAGAGATGATTGAAACTATTGGGACCGAAAAATCAGTGTGGCATGTTTCAGTAATCTTTACATCGAATAAGTGGCAATTTTACGTACTTCATTTCATATTTCACGTTATACCAGCCATTCTTGCAGACTTGGTACTTTTGATCATGAGAAAAACTCCAAGGTATGATAATTAATAATTTACAACTAAGAATACGAGGGGCTACGCTCTAAGAGAAATCAATTACAAAATCGAAATAAAAAATACAAAATTTTAGGAAATCTTTAAAAAGGAGCTTTCTTGAGTGCGAAGCTCCTCGTGAGAATATGATAATTGGTAATTTGCAAAAAGTGTTCTGGGTATAATTACATTAATTTTCTCAATTAAAAATTTAACATATATTATCTTTAATAAATGTGTGACTAAAATTCTAAGACATTTGCAAAATTGTGTTTCAGAGCATTGAGTATTTGCATTACTGCTACCAAAAATCTGTCTTGGCTAATGTACTTTGCGAATTTCGGATGGCGTATCCAAGTAACAAATATGAGAGAAACCTTCGAGAGAATCAGCGAACAGGATAGAAAATTGTTTGATTTTAATATATGGAACATGAATTGGATAGACTTCGCTAGACGAGTGATATGTGGAGGAAAAATTTTCATGGTGCAAGAGTCGATTCATAATATTGAAAAAGCTAAACGACATTACGTATTGATGAGGCTTCTACATTATACATTTTTAACGGTATTTTACTTGGTTGTTATATATTACACCATAAAATTATTCGGCATAATAAATTGAATTTTATATTTTCTTGTATCACTTTATTTACTTATTTATTTATTATAATCAGAATATAGAAAATAAAATATACAGAAAATTTAAAAAAAAAACTTAGAAACTTGTGAGTTTATTAGAATTGTAAAAATTCTGAAATTCTACAAAAAGACTTCAACAAAAATTTTTCATCATATATATAGATATAATAACACTCCAAGATACAAATTTATTTAGATTAAGGAAACTTGTAAAATGAGTATCTAAAGAGATTAAATTTTATCTCATCAATTTAAATAAAAACTCGTTGAGGTAAGGCAAACTCACCAATAAAGCGATATTAGGCATGACAACGATGTCCTCCTCCGTTCCATTGCTCAATTCAGGTATAAATTTGAGAGGATGAAGAGGAACCGCGGTGACCGTTCCATTGTCGTTGAACGTTACATTACCGTGCTCCATGAATTCCCTGTAAAAAGTAAAAAACAATATACTCCTTGATTAAAGTAAAAATAAAAATATCTATAAAAGGGTGTTTTACAGTGCAAAAATGAATTTAAAATCTAAATTTACGCACACACGTAAATTCTTCTAAAAAGATTACGATTAACTTTTACGTTCAGCTTAACAATAAGTTCATAGTGATCAAGAACTATTACATTGGAGTTTTGCTCCAGAATCTCAACCTCGTAATTGATTTCTTTTTAAAATAAATTTCAATTGTTTTTCTTAGAGGTTATTTCCTAGGTATGCCCATATGTATTCGACTGAATCTTCTAACTTGTCAAAAACTGATGGATTAGGACGCACGTTGCATGCCCTTTAATTTTACGATCAAAATTGCGGTATGTCCATGTGACAAAATTCGTAATTTCTTGATAGTCCAATGTAAAAATTACTGGTAGTTCACTCGATCACATCGTTCCCGATCTGAATTATTATAGAGAAATCCGTCGCAATTCGATCCCTAATTTCTGATTCGATTCCCACCTTAAACTTAGAATCGAAGGAACTATGTAGGCGCGCGGAATCGTATCGCGATTATTGAGTGCACTCACTTATACACGTAGGGGCCGATCTCCTGGAACTTGAGTTTCTCCTCCTCGCGCGCCATGTACGCCTCGTGATTGGTGATGTTGAAGAGGTACACCCTGAGGTAGAGATCGACCGAAGGCTTGCGCCAGATCTCGTAGATCTCACCGCCGGGGCCCAGCGTCGCCTTCCAGCGGAAGATGTACTCGTACGGTTGGATTATCAGCACTAGGGTACCCATCACCAGACCCAGTAGGCCTACCGTCATCAGTACGAAGATACCTGCAATCACAAGAAGAGTTTTCTTCGTTAGCCACAGTGCATTTTATTATCGTGCGAAGAAGTAAATTTTTCATTTAAAAGTCAATATGATGTGCAGTTAAATTTTTAAAGTATTTCATTGTAGTGTATGATTTGAAAAATAAAATATTGTCATAAATGCAATCGTTTAAAAGATTAACTACAAATTTATCTTGGTTATTGCAGAGATCACCAGTTATTATGTATTCTTTATATTCTTCTCTAGAGTTTTCTGTTATATTTCTTTATTGTACTAAAGAGTGATATTTCAATTTCTTAAATGGTACCATTTTTACTGATAATTTATATTTACGTCGTCAGCAATGTGTTACCAATACTTTTATTATAATTTATGAAAATTATTAAAATAAACGAAGATAAATTCACGAATTAAATTAATTAAAATTTCTAAGTACTGCAGCTCTATAAATCATCACAGCGTATCCAGATAGACTCACTTCATCTGTTGATACTAGCATACGGCTTGTACGTACTGTAAGCAGTAAGGTTGGCCTTCAATTAACAACGAACATTTAAATCTCTCTCTGCCTCTCTAATTAATTCTTTTTCCACTACCGTCTTTCATTCATCCTTTACAGCGACGTTTAAGGGCAATTCTTGCGATGCTGTGTCCAATAAAGACCAACACGATTGAAAAGTCCGGTCAGTGCGTTGATCCTTCGTTATTTTAGTAATATATACGTAGTCTTTAACTCTGCACATCCTGTTATTAATTCTATTCTTTTATTTTTTCTTACACACTTGTCTTACTTATTGCACCAGATGGAGTTTCACTCCTTTCTATCGCTCTCTTCTCACCCTCCGTTTCAGCTTTCAAAAGGGCGGCCCGCCAATATTTTCTCGACCTAGATCTTAGTCCTCTTTCATGAGGTGTTGATGGTGATGGCATTCCTGCGCTACTGACCTGCCCTTCAGGCGTATTATATATAATTATTTTATTATTATTATTTTTTTTATGACCTGGCCTTCTTGGCTAAATTTTGTGATATTTTTGTGATTTTTAAAATGACCATAGACTTTGATATTAATGATCCTTGACCAAATCTGACCAAAGTTGTACAGATATTTTTTTATATTTTATTTATTCTTATATTTATTTGTATTTGGTACTTATATTTATATTTTGTAAATTATTTTTGCTGCGTAAGCAAATAAAGGATCTATCTATCTATTTATCTATGTATCTATCTATCTATCTTCAAAAACCCAGTATCACTTCGTAATAATTAAAGGATGTACGCAAAAAAAATGCATATTTTCACTACATCACCACACAGTGGGTTCCACTATAATTTATCCTTAACCTCAAGCGCCATTCTAAAATCGTACTCCCTGAAAGCGAGTCAGTACACTTTACTCGACGAAAAAAAGTTAGTGAAAAAACTGCACGCACTCTGAATTCCACTGGGTGTTCGTCAAAGAAATCTGAATATTGCACACTGACAGAACTAGACAAAAGGCGCATCGAGTATCGCAGTGCTCAGAATCCCCGAATCGTCATAAAGAAGAGAGGACAGCGATGATTCACGCGCCTCGACGGCGGCAGACGTCGCGCACCCCGGCGCGGGCAACGCTCGCCCGCGAGTAGCGGTTTCGCAGTGGCGAGGGTTCGCGCCGTCCAAGGCCATCGCCGCCGCGGATCTTCCGTGACTCGCCGGCTAATGCGGCAAAAAAAAAAAGAAAAAAAAAAGCGGGGACGCGGTTCGCCTCGCAAGGTGGACACGTTCGCGCGGATAAGGCGCGATCGGCGCGACGATCTAGATCGCGCGATCGTTAAGAGGTGCCCGCACTCGCGATAAATCGGGAGATATTTTCTTGTTCCTCTTCTTTTTTTTTTTATGTCTTTGACTCGCACGCGTATATATATTATTTATTGATCGTTTATTTATTGATTTATCGCGGTGTTTTTAATTTGAAAGGAGGCGAGTGTTTCGCGTCGCCGATGGCATTTTTTTACGGAGAGGAAAGTAAGTAATTGCGCGAGACATGCACGATGAAGTGTTTAAACGGCATTTTTTTGTTGATCGTACACGCGTGTATCGAAAAGGGATGTACTGGGTGAAGAGTAATTCGTGTGTAATTTTTATTGTACGGAAGTATTGATTTTTGATGGTCTTAAACGAATTAAAATGTCCAGTAAATTGCGTGTTATTTCTTAATTTTACACGCTGGAGCAAGAAAAAAAAAACACGTATTCACGGAGGTCGCTGGTTATTTATGTGTTGGTGCAGGGTATGGTTGGGTTTTAGCTCAGACTGTTTTCCGATTCCGCGCGTGATTCACCAAATAATCGGTGGTCCAATTCCGTCAATGGCTTTTTTACTTTTATTTACTTTGCACAAAATGAGCTTACTATACAGCACCGATTTTTTCCGAGTTTATTATTTTCATATTTATTTGTATCAAATGTTTTATTTTTATATTTTATTTAAGCTTATACGAGCATTGACAATTGATGAATTTAAATCAGAGATTTTATGCAACCCTGGAACTTATTTATAAAAAAAATTTTATTTATAAACTTTGGAAAGATCTGCGCTTTTCCCTTCGTATAAGTAGTTTTTAAGTGAAATTGACAAGTCGATCAAGGAGATTTTATGTCTGCAATTTAAGTGCAATATTTAAGATACCTGTTTATAAAAAATCAATGTACGGTGAAATAATAAAAACATTTTTATCTCATTTGGAAAGCTTCAGTAAGAGCATCTTCTGAAGATTTACAAAATATAGAAATAGGTTATAAAATGAAATTTAAAAAAAGAAATCATTTTATTTTTGATGAATCTAAATATTAATGATGAACACTCACTTATTATTGCAAAAACCAGTCATTTCGATTTAAAAAATGTTTATCGACTTATCTTTCTATAATATCACTATCTTCTCTCAAAATATGAAAAAGTGAAAAAGCTCGATGCGATTGATAACTGAGCCAATCGAACTTCGAGTGACTCAGTTTTTTCTGAAAGAGTGATTTTTCACTCAAATAGAGTGATATTTTTGAATTTTTCACTCTTCCACATTTTGAAAGTTGTCGAAATGAAACTTAAATTGAAAAAAAAGAAAATTAATATCAAACCGCGCGTCAAATAAAAACCAAGGGGAGTCCTCATCGCGCGGCTTTCTCTCCTGCGGCGCGCCGAGGAATTTCGATCGGCCGGCGTACAAAGCAGATCGGCGACGGCTTCCCCCCGGCTTAGAATCCGCGCGGCCTCTTGGCGAATTCGAAAGCGCGTCGCGCTTGGCACATCGGTGCAGCCGCGCGCGGCCCTGATCTTCTTCGGGGCGGCGGCGTCGTTACGGCGGCCTTGAAATTGCACAATAAAGCGCCGATCTTTCCGTGTGCGAGCTCAAAGTCGAGGCTACGGCCGACCGACCCAGATTTCGCGCCGCCGATAGTCGCGGCGACGATATTAGCATCTATCGACGCTCGGGACAGATGCTGGACTTTTTTTTCTTGTACGGGTGAGTTTGTTTCGCGCGCGCTTGTTTTTCGACGCAGAGGTGAGTGACCCACTTTTCGCACGGGTCTTATCGGGCAGACACGCGCGCAGACGATTTCACGATGCGCGATTCTTGCGTGCGGGGCTGCGGAGATGGTTGAACTCTACCTTGGAAAAGTATTTTTTGCTTTTAATACAAATTTTGAATAAAAATGGTAGTTTTGTATTAAAATTTTGTATTCAACGCGGAGAACATTTTTATTAATAATTTTAATCGAAAACTATTGTTTTTATTGTTTTGTCCGAGATCGATCCCTACACGGAAAGAATAAACTTAATAAAAATTGCTATTGTGATTAGGAAAGGAGTCTTGATAAGCGAGAATTTTATATGAAAAATAGTAATTTTTCGTAATAAAATTATAAAAAGTACTAAATTTTCGCTTGTCAAGACTGTCACTCCTTTCCTAATTACCACAGTAGCAATTTTTATTAAGTGTATTCTCTCCGTGTACATCCTTCCATGGGTTTGAGGAATTTTTATCGTGATGTAATTGGCGTGGTAAACAATGTTTACAATATTATTTCGGTCTTATCTTTAATTATTAAATCACTTTTTTCCCCTCGTCCGATTTACGTCCCGCTCTTTCGTGGAAATTGGAATAATAACATTCGATGTACTGCAAAATTGTATGTTTTCTTTCATCATTTGTAAATGTATGTCTTCGATAAGAGTACTTCGCGTACAACAAAATATTATTAAACATATAATTTTAGTATTATCATCAAATTTTCCTTATTATGTCAGCCAGGCGGCAGACAATGTACTTTATCCGCCTGCGAAAAAAAATCAAAGAAAAGATCTTAGAGAAAAGCAAATTCAAATAAAAAAGAAGCAAAATTGGAAAATAGATTTATTCAATCCATGACAAATTGTCTTGCGCACTTTATTATTCAATTTCACGCTGTTTGCGCACGTACACGAGTTATTGATTATCCCACTTTATAAATTAATGGATCTTTTATTAAAAAGCGATTAATTATAAGCGATTCAAAGGAAACTTACAATACTATTGAAGGAATCACCAGCGTCAGTCATTCTATTTCTTAATTTTAATCGTCGCCATACCCGTACAAAGTCTACCCTCGACCGTCACACATCGATCGCTGACGAAAATAATTCGATCGCCCAAAAAAAAAGTCTTGAATTACAATCCTTTAATTATGTTCGACTGCAATCCATAACTGTCTCCACTTAGCACTCAATTTTCGGCCTTAATCGATCGAGCAGAGCGATAATTCTCCTTAAGGCGATCGATCGAGCAGCGCCCGTGGCAGATCCGCCTCGAGGATGTCGACGCTCCGAAAAAACGGCGCGTATTTACGATCCGCTCGCGCGCACGATAATTGGCTTTTGTCCGCGCGGCTACCGCGCGAATGCAAACTAGCCGGGGCGCCGGCTAATGGGGCCGTTCCGAGGCGGGAGCACGTATGGCTCGTATCCTTGCCGCGGCCGCGCCGATTGACTCATGCAACGCGGCTTTTTAGGCGCCCCCCTTCGCCGCCGATCGCGGAAGTCACTTTTTAACTCTGCGCGCAAGTCCGAGATTCGGCCTGGTTTATCGGGACAATGACTCGGGAATCCCGGGCTGGATTTCTGAGGAAAGCGACGTTTTTTTATATAGGGTGTAGGATGAAACTCTTGAGTGTCGATGGAATTTTTGCAGAAATGTAAAAAGATATATATTTTGTCGATAAGAAGATCAACGTTCGGTGGATTTCGTCATTGCGATTTTACTGACACTTGATTACATTGATAAGAATTAAATCGATTTTTTCAATTTCTTGATTATTTTTACTGAAAAGTGATTATTATACGTCGTAGACTTCTTGAGTCAATAATATTTTTTGTTTCGAGAATCGAGATTTTACAATTTTAGTTATTTCTTACTAAAAAACTATAGTCCTATAAAAATTCTTATTGCAGAACTATGACATCAGTCATTCAACTTAAAAAGTTTATTATAAATGTTTGTAATAATACGGTTTTCAGTTAAAACACATAACTAACACCGAACAGTGGTAATTAAGATTGAGAACGCTCTTACCCATTCAGTACCCTTTTTATTTTGCTGAATGAAACTTAAACAGGTGAGACCTTTTTCGGGCGAGAAATTGGAGATTCTCTTTTGGACACGGTGAATTATTATCTGCTCGCTTATCGCGGCGAGTGGGTTTCGCATAATTAATCGCGCGGCCTACGAACAAAGAGGCAGGAGGCGCAATTTTTTTTTGCGCACGACGCTTTTAGCGAATTTATTGAGCGGAGTTACTAGCCAGAACCACTCGGGATTCCTGCTGGCATTGAGCAGTCGTCGCGCGCCGACTAATGGCCTGTCGCTTTCCATGCTACATTGCATTTCATTAATATACGTTTCACCCGTGATATTCCGCGTTATTAAACCTTTTTGTACGCGCGTCGGCGCGCTTCAATCGGCCGATCTTCCGATCGGCAAAAAAAGAAGCGGTGGACTGTACAAAGAGGCGACCGCAGCCGACACTTTTCAGATGACAATTTTTTGTTTGCACGAAAATTCATTACTAATAATTGATGATGGAAGCCGTCCGGTCGGTCGAAATACCCGAGGTGACCGATCGAATCGTCTTTGTTTTATTTAAAGGCGAAAACTGCTTCGAGAAGAAAAAAAAGAGGATGAAATTTTAATAGAAGAGGAGGACTATTTTCGGCGATCGCCCGACAGATGGTAGATTGTCCATAAATCACCGAGCGCGGAATACCAATCGACGGGTCACGCGCCGGTCACGCGCCGGTCATCGCCGCTTTACGGGCCTCTACGGGCGTGATTATCGCTGGTCCCATAATGTATGATTATCAAAATTCGTTTTTACGATAGCCCAGGAAATTTCGAATCCTCTCTGGCTATTTTCGTCGAGGAAATTTTAGTTTCAATTGACAGGTGAGCGAGGGGCGGAATTATTTATTTGATTGGCGGTGCTGTAAACATCGATAGTTTGCATTGATAATGAGGTTTAATTCAATAAGTCATCAAATTCTTCGGAAAATTAGTCACGTCTAATTTCTCTAATCATACCACAATTGAAATTCTAATTGTGAGTTTGATTAATGGAGTGGCGTCTGTGTAGTAATGCGTAAGTATTATTTTCGTACGTCTCGATAAATGCCTGGGAATGTATAATTCACTGGCATTTTGCATATTTATATAATTTTTATGCAAAAAAAGTCATCCACGCGTAAATACTTTTAAGTTAAACAAAATCAACACAATATATAATTTAGAAAACTACAATTTAACTGATAACACATGTCATTCTGAAATAAAATACGTTGTGTTAAATATGCTGAAATTCATTCTTTCTATTTAATTCTATATTGTACAATTTATGATTGTTAATTTTGTCACTTCCTATTTCTTTGGGAAGTAAAAATTTTTAATTCTATAGAAAAGGAAACCTATATAATTTATAAAAGTATCTAGCAGTAGAAAAGGGTGGCTCGATAAATTAATTTAAATAAAATTAAAAAATCGCGGCATATTCTCAGTGACGCAACCTTTCGTAAGAATTGGGATTGGACTGACGATGCAATTCTTTCTGTCGAATCGAGTCACGACTACAAATGGCTTAGAGAAAAAAGCATCTATTATATTGTCAGTATGTTATCGTGTTGTCTCAACTGAGGCCTCGCCCATAGGTCCAACAAAATTCTATACCTATATATATTATACCACAGTCAGCTGATTTTACTGTATAAGTATAATTCTTCGTAAATTTTACTGAATTGACTTTACTTGATTTAATTTTACTAAGTAACCTGTAGATGACTAATCCAATATATATATAAAAATAATAGACGAATAATCGACTTTTCTTTATCGAAATTCGAAGTCGAAAAATTTTTCGATAAGACAGATGAATAAAGATCAATAAATTCACAACCAAATAATGAGAGTCACGAAAATGTTCGCGCGAAGTGCGCTCAAATTAAGTAGTCTCGAAAAATAAATTTCATTTTGTAGTCGTCTCTTTAAGTTGCGCAGACCAGCAAGTCTTTTTACGGGATGTATATCTCAATAAATAAATCGCTCTTCACTTGCTATCTAAATTCTTTCCAACGGTACTCGAGCATTAGAAACGATAAGTACGACATCATAAAAATCGATTCACATATTTACCACGCGCAACGAACCCAAAACACATTCCTCATTATAATTAATTATCTATAAATTTCTTTACACCTTATCCAAATTCCCCAGAAAACCTTACGTTAAGCAGATATAAGCATTCCTTTCAAGAAACAGCAAATAGCTCGTATTTCCTAAGCCTATAAATTTCTGGGTTATTTAAGCGCGCCTTGCTCGGAAGAATTCAAGTCTAGAAAGGACCGATACCCCTCAAGCCGAATTCGCATCCAGTCCCGAGATAACCGATCGCGGAAACGCGCCGCTCCTTACTTTCGCCGTCGTGCGCGAGTTTTCCTGTCGGGGCCCGCTTTCCGGAGCGATTTTCTCGCGAGCCTCGTTGCGAAATGAGCCGGCCGCCCAAATCGATTTTGCGCAACGATCGCCGCCGGTCTCGGAGAGTCACGTGCGAGTCATTTATTCACGTGAATAGAGCGTGAATTCAGTCTTCACCGCGTCGAAAGTATAATTATGATTTTACGAATATTGGGAAGAGTACAAGTGTAGATTTTTTGAAAACAATTTTTTGTGAAAGTACAAATTTTTAATTGCAATTTATAACGAAAAGAGTGGGCGCTTAATAAAAAATATTAAATGCGAAAGTTCAATGCTATATTCGAATGTGCAAGTAATATTTATGTGATTAAACGAATGCTGCATGCACGTTCAATGCAATTTCGTTCCTTTGGAAAAAACAAACAACCAGAATTTTTCGTAAATTTCAAGCAAGAACGTAATATTTTGAGCGAATTAAACAAAGAAAAAGGAATTTATTTTAAATTTATCCTTAAAGTAACTCTACAAGAAATACTACCCCGTAATCAATCAAACATCTGAAGTAGCC
Organism: Eurytoma californica; assembly: GCA_035586675.1. NCBI lineage: Eukaryota > Metazoa > Arthropoda > Insecta > Hymenoptera > Eurytomidae > Eurytoma > Eurytoma californica. The sequence continues at coordinate 33,236 of JAXIUT010048901.1, read as the reverse complement.
TTTAACAAATCTCGAAAGAACTTTAATTCGTCAAAAAAAGAATTACTTAATTTCGTACTTGCACGACCCACATTTCTTCCGACTGAAAATATACAGTCAAGCGGTCGTCTCTGCCCGAGGAATAAGGTGAAAATAAATCGGCCAGTGCGAACTCGTCGGCGAATAATCGGGTGGAACCTTGTCAATATTGACCGCTCGTTAAGACAACGTGTCTCGATCGCAACACCATTTACTTCCGTATTTATTTGTGTCACCGACGTGCGCTGTACATATTTCTCGGGCGCAATCTTCGCGCGGCCACTCAATTAGCGATTAAGAGAAAGATCGGCGATGGGATCGAGAGCTCGTTCGGCCCCGACGAAAGTTCAGCGACGTCGCTGTCGCGGGTTTACTGCGAGTCGGAACGTCGAGTACGTACGCCGCCGATAAGCGAGTGTTATTGGGAGATAAAGTCGTATCGCTTAGTGTCAAGGCATGACTTTCGGCACGTTTCACTTTCCTCTATTTACGTCTAAGCGCGGGTCATCGATCGCTGCAGCTCATCGCAGGATTAATTGCGCACTTGACGGATGCCTCGATGTTTTGCGTAATATTTTATTTAATTGTCGTTCAAAATAAACGTTTGAAGTATCTACTTTACGGTTTTCTTAAAAAGTTAAGAAATTAAGAATAAAATGTGATAATTGTATGCGATTAAATGAAAACTTAGTAATAATTACGCGGAGAACAGTATGAGTATATTAATTAATCTTTTTAGCAATGGCAAACTGTAAAATTCAACTTTAAAACGATCTCTTGTTTTACTAAAATTTCTAATAAAACAGTCATGAGACCAAATATATCCATAAAATAATAAAATAAAAAAAAACATATATTTTAACATTTTTTAACACTCCTTTTTGAGCTTCTCTGAGAGTAACTGACTAAAGGAGCACGTGCAAAACATTTTTTTCTCATTCAAATACTTTAACATTCTGCACTATTTCACTTTTGCTAAATGTAAAAAAGCATCCAATTCTGGTTCACTGCTATATAATATTTTCGTGTAGAATTTAAATTATTGTTGTTGTC
>JAXIUT010048901.1:20614-32065 GCA_035586675.1 Eurytoma californica | reverse complement strand
TAAATGTAAAAAAGCATCCAATTCTGGTTCACTGCTATATAATATTTTCGTGTAGAATTTAAATTATTGTTGTTGTCGTAATTCGGAACGACGTGTTAAAAAATCTTAGTATGAGCAACACGTGCCGTGCTTATCACCCGAGCGTATCAGCTGTTTTACGCACTAGTTGTACACTGTTAGATAAATTTCAATACACGGAGAAAAAATTCTGCACTAAATCTGCACCGTTCAAGTTTAACGAAAATTTGCCACAGACTCTTGTAAAATTAAAGTAGAACCACAATAAAATTTGTTAGTTTTTCGATAAATTTTAAAAGAAACTATTCTAATATTTCCAATAATGTCATTGCAATTTTCAACAGATCTTCTCTCCTTCATGCACACGTACCTTTCTAACACAACCTCCGAGCGCTCGTTTCATCGACGAAGATCAAGGAAAACAAGAAAAATCAAATCAGCCCCGCTAATGCAATCGAGGAGCCAAAAGCAAACGCGGAATCGAGGCACGATCGGGAAATCAAATCACGCGCCGCCGGCAATCAAGTTCAAGCGGCGCGTAAACATTTCCTTTTCAATTACCGCGCGCGAAATCATCCCCCTAATCGCGGCGCGCATCGCGGAAGAGCCGCCCGCGCGATCGGCCGGACAAAGAGCCGCACGCGCGCCGCAAATGATTTCGGCCCGAGACAAAGACTCTCCGGTGAGATTCGTTTTTTTATTTATTTTTTTTCTTTTTCTTATTGCCCGGAGCGTGCGTCACGCGAGTGCATCGAGCTTTATCGAGGCGTCGTAAACGACGGCGATGGCTATCGCGAAATTGCCGCGGCTTCCTAGGCTTGACGCGGACGAGCGGTGCGTTATAGCGGGAATAACGATAACGATTATGGCAGGAGGGTCTCCATTTTTCTCGGGAACACTGCTGTTTTGATAATTGAATTACTCCGGTGTTCTAGAAAGATTCTACTGCGTTCTTTCTTTTATTTATTTTTTTAAAATTTCGAACTTTAAATAACTAACTACTTAGTTATTGAGAATAATGAGATTAATGCTATTTCTTCGCTGAAAGGCAGTTTGTTTTTTTGCGTTTTCTATAGAAAAATTTTTTTATTCGAAACTTCAGCCAAATATAAATTTTATTTAGCTTTAAAAAATTTATAGTGAGTTGAGTCATTTTTTTACAGCAAAATTATTTATAGTAACGCAGATTCAGAATAGAATAGTAAATTTATTAGAACTGAAGAGCAAGGTTCCAAACAGGAGATTCATAAGTATTTTAACGAATAGTTACTTTTTCCTTCAGAATAGTTGCTCAACGATTCCACTACAAGCTATAATAGAATACTTAGTTATTTTCCAATGAATGATTGTCGAAGAAATGTCACGTAAATTAAACCAGATCTTCAAACAAGATGCTGAAGAAAAAAAGTAATTGAATCATCATAACGTGTTTTCACGGGTGTATATTTTTCCTTTTCATCTTCCAACAGGTTTGTATATAGTAACATAATTTAATAAATTAGAATAGTTCGAAATGGAGAAATGATCAGTAGTCATTCCGAGGACTATCCTGTAATTTCGAAACATCTTCGCGGGTGGCTCGTGTACCGGGCATTACCATGACAATTGTGACACCTTAGATGTGGAGATTTAAAAGCACACTAATATTGAAACTTATAAGAATTAAAATCCTGGAAATTTTGTAATCCTCTTCGATATTTTATTAAATCAGCAAATTCATTGTTTTTCCGTACATCGTATCATGTTATTTCCTTGATTGCAAGGAAATTAAGTTTCGTCTTTCTTACTCCGAGATCTTCGTTTTCATTTTAATTTAGAATTATCGAGATGGCTCTACACACGCGCGCACTTTACTCACGTATATATTTCATTAAAAATATAGTGGTCATTTATTCCTCTATGATACTTACACTGTAATGCAACATGGTAAGCTTTTTTTTCTTTGATCCAAAGCTTCCGTTATTCGAGGAGGGAAAAGGCTAGTGTACTTAATTCATTAAGTTAATTTAACAAGTATATGAAAAATAATCTACGATATAAACTTATGTAATAGATCTATTCAAGTAAATGAGATATTGTATTTGCTCTATTTATTTTTATCCCGATAGAAATACAATGTTACCAATGAATCAAAGCTCGATCGTTCATGGAAAATCTAAACGAGCAATAAATCAATTGTTACTCGCGTGATATCGTGTACATCATCAACGAGGGGCTGCGCACACCAGAAATCATTGAAAGATTTCCGGAGCCTTTCGATCATCAATTAATTAATTAATTAATAGTTATCAATAATTAATTAATCAATATTTATTAAAAAATTAATTAAGAATTATTAACAATTAATTAATAATTAATTAAGAATTATTTATCCGTCGTTCAACTGCGATCTGCGATTCCCTAGCGAGTTCCCGAACGGCAGGTACGAAGTTGAGCGAGGGTATAATTTATACACGAGGAGAAGACACCGGCAAAAAGGCGGGGACGATCGGGGGCAATCGTGCGCGCGCAAAAAGCGAGGAAACGACAAAATTTAATACGGTGCTCACCGGTTCCCCGCGTGGCTGCTCTGGAAATTTCTGTACGGGTTGCGCGCTCGGCGAAATTTCCTCGTGCGCCGTTGAGAGGGAAACCGGTTTCGCGACTCCTCCGAGTGGCTCGTGCGTCTCTCGCCTGCACCGGCGTTGACTCGAGAGTCGAGCCGAAATTCGCGCGGTGGTATAAAGCCCGCGCGTGAGAGACACTGCCGCGGGCTGCATTTATATTTTTTAATGGATTTTTAATGATACGAGTAAGAGGCACTTGATTAATCGATGCTGATCCGAGACCAAGATAATGCCGATCAATCAATTAAGGAATAAAATCGGCGAGGGAAGTGAGAAAAGTGAGTTTTCGCGCCTTCGCGAGGCTGGCGCGTGGGTACGGCGAGTGCAAAAAAAAAAATGATCGTTTTAAATTGGCGGACATATCGTCGGTGTGGTACGAGCAGGTTTCGCATTTTTTGCCGCGATTTTTTTTCACCTGACATGATTATGATAATTAATAACGCGACTTCGACAATAAGCTAATTAGGCAATAACTATCTGCATTTACTGTCGCGTTAATGCTATTGTCGTTATTTCTCTTATTAATGATATTTGTTTTTACGCTCGCGGACCACTTTGTCACCATTCGTTTCGCGACAAAAAAAGAACACGACGATAAATCAGACTTATTGCGATATGGGCATCTACTCGCTTTCAGACATTTAAGACTTTTTCGCTGCACTTCATTCATCACATGAAGTGAGATGCGTTTTACTACCAATGCATTTTAAAAGTGGGTATTAGTAAAAAAGAAAGATGTACGGGATTATTTATAAGTTTTTCTTAAAAATATATTGTTCAGAGCTGTTCCCATTAAGAATGAAATGTTTGCCTTTTATGGACATGTTATTTTCTTTGTTGTGTGAAAAAGAAGCAATTTTTTGCGGTGTCCATAAACTTTAGTATCATTTTATTTTAGTTTCTTTTAAATGTCATTTAAAATACCTTAAGTAATAAATAATTTTAATTAAATTGAATGTAAACTCAGTGAAGTTTATGTACTTCAATAAAATTTTCTCCCAGCTCGTTTTTTTTTTGTTTATTTACATTTTTTTAATGAAACATGCAGTTATGCTCTTATAACAGGGACAATGAACTTGTACAATTTTGCATTGCAAGAAAATAAATGTTAAAGTCAAAAGTTTTCTCTATAAACAATAGTATTAACGCACCTGATTCAAAGACTGAATTACGATCGTTTTTCAGTATTATTTATAAGAATGACGCTACTTTTGGAGCAACGCGAAGGTCAAACGCACGATACTACTATACTACATTTATTCGCTTTATGCATTAATTTCTTGTAACATCCTACTTTTTTGCGCGTACTACTTTATTGTTTCCTGAATGGCACGAGTCTTTTTTTTTTGCGGACGATTTATCGCGAAGAATTTTTCGGCGATGCGCCCGTACAAAAATAACGCCGTTACCGAGATCCACCCGATTAGATGCGTTCAGATGGGAGCGCGATAAGTGGCGTGGCTGCGATTCTGCGCGCTATTTTCGAGTTGTTTGTCAACACGCGATATGTCCACGCAGCGCAAACGGGTTTTTTGAATTTGATTTCATTCCCGTCCGCGTAGGTGATCAGGTTCTCGGTTTTTGTGCGTTTCAGGTGCACCGCTTCGTGAATAATGATAAAAAAAGGGTTCTGATGAGTTAACGCGAATATTTCCTCAATATGTCAATAAATTTCTTTTGGGATAATGTTTTACTTTTTCTGCGGATCGACTTCCAGATCTAGCTGTAGCTTTACTACGTTCGCGTGAATATTTATGTATCTGCTATGCTAATAAAATCAATAAACGATGATAAACTTTCCATATAGTATTTAAATGTCATAATTCAATAAAAGAGGTTAGTCAAAATTTATATTCGCGATGGTGATAAAAAAAGTTAAATGTAAATATTTGTTAATGGCTAATTACCATCCAACAGAAAGGCATAAACCAAAACCGCAAAAGATACTTTTTTATAATTTAAAGAGGCTTTTTTATCGCATTTTATTTCTTTATCACGGGAATTCCATATAGATAGAATACGAAATTGAATTTTTCACTCTGGAAAAAAAGTGGTACTTTTTAATTTTAAATTTAACCCTGTAAAAATAAAAGTTCATGACCAAGATAATTCGATATGTTTTGATTTTTTATATTATAATAAAGTTTAATTTATCTTAAGGTAGGTCCTTATTTTTCGTGTCAGCATAAAAAAAATCAGTCCAAAAAAGGCGTATATCGCACGTCTGTTTGTTTGCATACCTTCGAAAAAATGTCAACAAACTCGCTTGCGATGCTCTGCGGCAAGTCGCTAATTTTAATTCGCCCATAATAATTCCATGCGGGTGCGCGGTAAATGCTACACGGCCTCCCGTTACAATTATCACCCCGACACCTCGGATCGCCAGCTGCGATCGGTAAAATTTCGGGCGGTGGTCGCTTGGGGATTCTGCGCGTTGTCTTCGCTTTTCTTCGAGCTCCTCGGCGGTCTGGACGAGCAGCGCATTAATAAACCGCAGCAGCACGTTTTGAAACGTTGCGACTCTTGGCGATAGCTGATTTATACATTTTTCATTAAAAAAAAAAAAAAATTAATATTAATATATTAATAATAGGAAACAAGCGCGTTACTAAATTTATATCTTAAATAAAAAATATAAATTATTAAAGCATCATTATTTTTCGAAGGTTTCAATGTTTAGATAATTTACAACATAGCACGAATGTAGCAAGATTATCGCGCTTCGCGGGCCCAATATTTTTATACTCTTGTGATAAAATTCAGAAAAACTCTGAAAAGCTTTCGCATATTTCTACTTTCTCGTATTAATTTATGACCAATCATGCTCACATATTAAAGGCTTAACAACAAAGGCTATCACTTTTTAAAGAGAGGATTTGAAAAATTAAGACACTGAAACACAAAAAAGATAACGAAGAAGAAGAGAAATAAAAAAGAGTGCATAAGAACCGAAAATGAGAAACGATTTTTACAAATTGCACTGCGTCATAATTAATAATTCATAATGAATCACACTTCGCCTTTCGAAACCGGACTGTTCGCAGCGCATAAATAACTTTTACGGCGTGTGGAATCAGCGCACTGACGTATTAATATAATTTAAATCGGCCATTGATCAAAGGTACTTAAAATCACGGGTGAGTAAACATTAAACAAATGGGCCCCGGATAAGGATGCAAATTAGCCGCTCGCGTCTGAATGAAACCTCGGCGCTGCCTTTCCTGTGTGAAGTGTTTCAGTCGAACCGTTACGGGTCATTGAGCATACGTGCAGGCTCCTCACTGACGATCTCGTGATTTACGGTGTTTTTATGCAGGTGTAAAAAAGATGTCATATAGTCAGGCATAAGGCGGATTAAAATCAGTCGGAACTACTGAAATTTGGCGAGTGTTCCAGAGTAGGCCATTGTTTACCTTTTCACCGATCGTACACAAATTATGAATTCTGGTAGAAAAACGAAGATATTAGATCGGTCACTGATTGAGAATGTAATGAAAAGTGTTTACGATGGTATATTCCGTTTGGTGTTCATGGCTATTATAAAAAAAGTTTTTTTTTTATTATAATGTAATGCCGATAATATTTAATTCGGGAAATAAGATTTTATTCGATCGAAGGTGGAAAAAAGTCATGGGTGTGGATTGCGTTATCTAAATTATTCATAAACGCCGAATGAAAATGACGACGTGAAACTTGGTAAATAAGGCACTAAATTCAAATCCTTTGGAAATGTTTGTGACGCGTCCTCTTGGCCACTCGGAGATCTTCCACTATAAAGTTTCACGAATTTGCACCGCTATTTTCGCCGAAAATCATAATTAACACATTAAACTTAAAAATTCGTCGGAATAGTATAAGTTGAATGGATTCACCTTACAGATGTAGATAGATATCATAATAGGATTTAAGAAGTAAAGGCTATTTTCGGTCAGTTTTTAGAAATCGTTGAGTCCCACGAAGTTTATAAAAAAAAACCGATTTTTAATACTGATCAGCGTTTAATCAACGTCGGGGTTATACCTGAGTGCAAGCATTAGCCAAATTTCTTTAATCAATGGTAAAACAGCCTGAAATTTCAATGTTAACACTGTCGTCATCGATGCCTTTCCTAAAATAATCTGACTTGTAGGGTGTCCCCGGCGTACGCCGAACTCTAAAGCAAGTCAGAATTCCTTCCTGCTACATATTTCAACTCGTTACCGAAAATAAATCCTGGTCCCTGTTTGGTTGCCGAAAAAAGCCTCGCGTATGCTAATCGAAAAAATTCGGATCCTCGCGGTGCTTCCGTACCTCGCATCCACCGGGGCAGTCGCATATACGCGTAGAATTAAACCGGTAGCGAACGTCGACTCCCGCATCCGCGGCGTTACATATTTACTCGGTGCGCCGCGATTCTTATTTGTCGAGGGGGGGTCATAGGCGAGCGTAAATAATAAGCGAAATGGGCATCTTTCCGGGCCACCTGCGCGAGCCGGTGGTCACAATCGTATTGTAATCCATGCGAGACGCGCGCTCGTCGCCCGAGTTGGTCCGCTAATAGCTTCATTAGGATGCTCGGGACGAAACTAAGTAGCGGTCGAGAGAGAAAAGTATACTGTATGCATATTATTTGTTTGTTTCTCGCTAATTTAATTTAAAATGTTTTCTATTTTAATCCGCATTAATTCTTTTCATGTATATTGCAAGTTTTAATCAGTGCAGGTGAAGGTCTATGGGATATTGTAATGTTATTCGACCACCTGGTTTGTTGCAATTTTTGTATTATTCTTATTGAAGATCTCGTTAAACATGAAGAACAAAAATGATTTTCATTGTTGATGACTAAAAAATTATAATCTAAAAAAGTGTACAATCGTATACAAGTGTATAAGAGATAAAATAGTGTACAATTTTGAAATATTGACCAGTGTTTTAAAGAATTTCTTTGCTACAAAAGACCTGAAGAAGATAATGAAGTGGTCACTGAAACGTCATCCGAATAATTTATAATGTGAATTGACAAATTACGCAACTGACCAGTCTTCTTCATTTTCAACAAATATCGCAGTGACTTAAATAGATGTATAAATTATAATTGTAATTGTAATTGTATAGATATGTTACAATTAATCTACAAAGTGCGAAATTGTAAAAAACGCACAATTTTTTACTTCATATAGAAAAGTAAAAAAAAACATTATTTTATCTACTAATCTTCATTTTTATAAAAAAGTAACGTTTTGATAGAAAAAATTTACAAAATCCGATGTACTTCATATCCTTAAATGCAAGCCTCTTAAATGCAGGTCTGGTAAGGTGCGCATTGCGTTTCAAATTCTTACGAAGTCAAATTATCGTTTCGTAAATACCAGTTTCCTTAAAATTGCAAGCTCGATCATACAAAGTCTGTTTCCGTATATTAATAGATAACCGGACGCGGTGCTCGCCCGCCCGAAAAATTACAGTAGCGTGAGTTTGCGCAAACACGCGGAATGTAATTTAAGCAGTGGAAAAGACGAACGTCAAAAGATAAAGAGCGGTTCGGAAATTTTACAGGAGACAACGGAAGCTTTTTTTCTGACGTCGCTTATGCTTAGGAAAATTATTTAACGAAAAGCGACGCCCGCTTTTTCGAGTCCTTTCATTTCGTGCATTCTTTTTTTTTTAATTTCAGTTTTCGCGATTTCTTGTTCGCCGCTTTTTCTGGGATAGAGGGAGGAGTGTGAAGAAAAAGGCGAATCCTCGTTCGCGGCCGATGCTGATTTGCGAGTTGAGGTTGGATGTGCGTAGTTTTGCGGCAAAACCCGGACTTCGATCGCCCAATTTTAGCGCTGACTCTTCAGGAAGTTTACCGGGAATGGTGACACTTTTTTTCGATCGTGAGTTTGACCCAGAAAGAAATAGGTTCGCACGAGACTTAAAGAAAGCACAATAAATTAAATTCGCGCAACGACTATGGAATCAACCTTGGATCTTTGCAGTTGAAACATGGGTATCGAAAGTTAGAGATTTTATGCAAAATCCTTTCAAAGCTGAATAAATTAAATTTCGCTAAGATAAATGAAGGATTTTTATGTTAATACAGCGAGAGAAATACGAAGCCTTTTCTATAAAAATTGCTAAGTTTTTTGTAAAAGCTGTGGAGCTTTTCCCGCAAAGATTGCGAAGATTTTTGTGAATTCTGTGGAGCGTTTCATGTAAAAGTTGCAAAGTTTTTTGCAAAAACTGTAGAGCTTTATCTGTAAAAGTTGTGGAACTTTCCTGGTAAAATTTGTAGAGCTTTTCCTGCAAGAAAATTTTTGCATGCAAAAACCTCAGAGCTTTTCATGTAAACTTTACGGCGCTTTTTTATATTAAAATCTCCACTGTAATCAACCATGTAAAATTAAAAAATGGCAAATGATTCTCCTGTAAAACAGCGAGTTTCATTGCAAATATTACGAGAAATCTCCCTCAAATGGTCAATTGCCATACCCAGCTTCACATACAGATAGCGGCTAGTGGCAAAAGTCACGCCAGAGAATTGACGGCGAATCGTTTCTAACAACCGCTGAAAAATAAAAAATAAAAAAAGAACAGAATGACGGTGGCCGGTGCGGATAAGTGCGTGCGCCGCAACGGTAAACAGAGTCGCGATACGCGACCGGATTTTTTTCCCCGCAACGTCTTCATGCTCCCGCTCCCGTGCGTCGATCCGCGGGGCCTTTCCCCTGCGGATGCGCCAAGGTCGTCGCCACGCGGGATTCCCTACGAGGCAGTTGTACACGCCGCGCGAGATTCAAGCTCGATTTCAAAGGCGCGGTCGTCGGGCCGTTCGTATTTCGCGGATGGAGAACGGGTTCGGATGGTATCTCGAGTGCGGTCATTCGCTTTTTTCGGGGGACCGAATTTGGGCATAATCAGGCGACGGTATTTTACGGGGTGACTTGAGTAGTGGTTTGATAGGAATAAGTGACTGAAATGTTTTACAAAAAGTAAGCGATAAGAGGAAGTTTGCCGAAGGTGAATGCACTTTGTATAAAAAGTGTTGGAATAAGGGATATAAAAGTAGTAGTCATACAATAATGATTAATAGTAAATTTTTTCATTGAAGTGTATAGATTGAAATAATTATTTAAATTAGATTATTTCTTATAAATGTAATAGTATAGTAGACTACAATCTAATGAAAATGAGATAAATGTACTCGAGTCTATTTGTAGAATTACACGTGTACTCAATTTTACATAATAAGGAGTAGTTGGTAAAATTAGTGACAAAGTGTTAATCTCGAGGAAAAGAATAACTACCCTTAAATCATTCATTCATTAATTTACTCACCCAAAACGTTTTCTCATTTATCTAGCAAAAGAAAAAGTGAACACATAGATTTATCAGTCAACGAACCTTCATTGGCACACGAAGCTTTTACCTCCTCGCGACGCGCGCTTAGAATTTTTATGAAGCAGCTACTAGCTCTCCGTCGTTTCGCAAGTGCGTGCATCCGAGGCGGCGAAATCATCCGATATTTCTGTCAATCAACTGAACAAATTCCGCGATTTGACATTTTAAATTACGAAGCACACTGCTAAACATCAATGCCGTCTCGAGGGATCAATTCCCACGAAATCGATAATCGGCGGATAAGGAGCTGTTCGGTCCGATAGTGTATACATTTGGCGCAATATTGCGCTCTCGTTTTGAAATCTACGAGGAAAACGGAGGATGCCTATCCCGGGAAAAAAAGGAACGAGATATCCGCGCGACACGACCGAGCGATCGAAAAATCTCGAGTGTGCACGAGGCGGGCAAAAAACGATTAACATAGTTGTCAATTAGTGATAATTAGCGGCGATTTCCCGCGCTCGGCGGCTTCGCGATGTCAATGCCGCGTCGTACACAAAGAATTGTATTCTATACTAAAGGTCGAGAGAAGGAAAGAAAAAGGCGAACGAGTCGTTTTTGACTTTTCAGTACGGGGACGGCGATAAAATTGTAAAGGGTAATCGTCTTATTGTTCGCGATATTTTTGCGAATTGCTATGTAGGATGCGTGGATTTTTACGTTTTATAATTTACATCCAAGATTTTTTTATGGGGACTCGACGTCGTTCCTCTTTTCTTCAACCACTCGTGTTTTGCGGCTAACGAACCTGCCGAACTTTTTTCTCACGAGGAGTCATAAAATTTTTTTCCAACTTTAATATACGTTAACGGTTAGCGTTAAATCCGTCTTTTGATCATCTATCGTACAGCACGTCATTAATTTTGTAAGCGCAAAAAAAAGTGGACTGATCTTTAGGCAATTTCGCTTAAACGTCGCTTTGCAAAGATGCATTAAAAATTTAATAAAAAAAATAATTAACGTTTAAAGTCGAACTTTGAATTACATTTTTTTATTATATTAATTAAAAATTTGTTTTGTAAATTTTAAAACGCAATCCAGAAGTTGCTATAGTCGCCGGTAGAAGTGAACATTGGATGTAACTCGCGGATTTTTCGAGAAGAAAAGCAAGCTGCGCACCGCATTGTACTGCAATTAATATCCTTCTGATTAGAAATGGACGGCGAGTAAGAAAAAAAGGGGCTTCGCTCGTTAGATGTACGATCAATTTTTTCGGCCGTTTTTAAATCATCCTTTTTTTGCGCCGATGCACGTGCCCCTAGCGCTTAAATAATGAATGTGCACGCGAGCATATACACCTCGCTGTATAAAAAAAAGTGGAGGATAAACATTTTCAAAGCGATCGCTCTTCCGCTTCGAGCGATTTTTATCCAGTCGACAGCTGATTAGAGCGAGCGAATTTAAACGAGCTTATGCGTATACATTTATGAATTTGTTGGTTAATGGCTGCTGCTAATAGTATCGG